>QLPA01002312.1:0-15613 GCA_003313945.1 Lactifluus pinguis | reverse complement strand
CCACCTCTCGTAAATCGTTTTCTTCCACAATGGATCCAAGCTATCACAACAAGAGTGAGTTGAGTCCGTCGTTCCCTCTTGGTTACGAGTGCTGACTGTTTGTCGCAGAGATTGTCGACTTGACCGATGCAGAGCTCACTGCCCTCGGGTTTATGGGCGACAGTGCGTGTCTTTACTATCACAAGCGTCCCTTCCTCACTGATTTTTGCCCTTTCACCTTGTAGAAGTTGCTCCGGATGTCAAGTGTATTGTCGACAAAGTGAGGGCATTCCCCGATAAGCTAGGCAGTAAGTCTTCCCATGTTCCTTGCTTCGCCTTTCATTTTTCGCTTACTCACACGTTCTTCCGTTTTCAGGCGTAACCTGCTTCATGGTCGAATGCCTTAAGCAGGAGGCAAGCCAGGGTGCTCCACGAGACGACGCTACTCAGCCGCCCGACTCTTCTCTTTCTCCTACCTCTCCCCACTCTCAGCAACTCTTCTCCGTCCTCAGCAGCAACTCAGACGCCCGCACCGTCGTCGCCCCCGATCTGATCTCTGAATACGAGATGAACTTCTACTATCACGGCATCTCGGGCCATCCTCCTAAGCTCTTGTGGCGCTCCAATCTCGAGTCGGATCCCTTCCCCATCCCCCCTCCCGGCACCAATTTCTACAAGATCCCCCAGAAGACTGTTCATGGCGTCTTCAACACGCCCCTTAACGAGCTGTGGGACGACACCGTCGTTCCTCAGATCAAGGCGTCGATGAAGGACCGCGGTCTCAAGTACTCTGCGATCCAGACCGCTCGGTTCTCGATCGTCGAGGACGGGGGGGAGGAAACCTTTGGCCCTATAGTCATATGTATCGCTGTTCATCCCAAGACCACCAACGCCGGCGCCGTTCGAGATGCCACTCCCGACATTTTCGACATCCTCACTGCATCCCAGATCACCGGTGTCGTCGTGGAGTGGTACGAGGGGTCGGTTGTTCGCCTAGTTGGTTAGCCTCTGATGTGAGTCAAGCGACACACCAATGCCAAGTTCGGTCCACAACAGCGCAACAGAAACAAGGACAAATGAACCTTTAGTTCTCGCGTATAATAGTTTGTTTTGACTCGGACATCATCGCTCCTCACGTACGTCATAGATAGATTAGATCTCCCATAAAAGGGAAAGGGTATAAACAATCATAAATAGTCAGCCACACTTAATTAATATACGTAGTTGAGGCCCCAGCGTCTTACTTCCGCTGAGTGTGCCTCATAGTTTATACAGGGTACCCTCACGTTCCTGTTCAAGGAAATGAAGACGATCAGTGGCGAGCCTAGCGACTGGCCAATACTAAGCACGTAGCCTCCTTTGACACCACCACCGACTACATGCTTGACGAGGCCGACCCTCAGCACATCCTAGCTTGTGGCGACCATCGTCTTGCTCGTGCCGTCGCCGAAATCCAGAAGGCTGTCACAACGGGGCCTCCGCGACGCCATCAGGCTTGTTGAAGAACTCGGGGACACGCCTGTGGATGATACATCGGCTCTGAGACGCGTGAGAAATGCCTTAGAGGACAAGAATGACCTTATTCGACAAAGTCAACAGCAACTGGACAGATACGAATGGTCGCAGGTTTGGTGTCGTTGACTGGGCTCTCCCCATATCTCCATCCGGGTTGATGAGTGTCACTACACTTGGGACATTGCCACGTTCACTGTTGATAAGGAGAAACTCAGTGATTTCGAGAAGAACATTGTTGACTGGCATTGTGATGATCCGATGGCTGGCACTCGGGTCGTGTCAGTGTATATCCATTTGGGGTCATAGAGGCAGAAGGAGACTAGAGAAGGGAGTTTTCCGCACAGTCGCAGTATATTGTCTTGTTATATAAAGTTGGTTGGTCATTGGAAATACAAAAGTTAGACAGGATGGCGAAAATACTGCCTTTCACGAAGCGGCACAGAGCTCCGAGTCCCGACTAACCGTAACACCGCAATGGTCCCATGGTTGAATGCCGAGTTGTGGATCTGTGTTTATTACCACCCTCGTCGAGTGCCATTGACAGGATGTCGACTCATTCAGGTCGATGGAGGTAGTCCGCACCTCGACTTTTATCCCCCACATGTAAATCTACGAGACTGGGGAAATGGTGGCGCGGGCGTTCTCATGCCAGTAAGTCAGAACTTCGCACGCATAAACAGGTATAAAAACACAAAAGCAAGTGGAAGGGGTATTGCAGGAAAGGAATGTAAGGCATAGAGTGCATCTCCCCGACGGATGGTTCGAGCCTGGTCGTCCTCACGTTCCCGCGTGAGGTGGTGAAACCTCACTGGGCCTCACTCTTGAGAGAAAAACCCTGAGTACCTCATCGACTTGTCAGTCGGAAAATCCGCGCCAAGTGGGGAGCTCCCCAAGAAACCTTGAAACTGGGGATGTACAACTGACTGGAAGCTACTGTTTGCAGTACTACTTGTCAATGGAGATGAAACGAATGCTCCGCAGCGATAAAAAGGTGGAGGCTCAAATACAAGAAGTACACGGAGCAGCACAACGCCTTTCCAGGTGGCGCAGGTTCACGGTAAGTGGGACTGATTGCCAGTGGAGCGGGGCAGGGACTAGACGGAAGCAGACACCCGGGCCGGCACCTCCGGGCCCACTGTCGCCCTTGATGAGGAGACCCTCAAGTGACAGATGCCACCCCAGCCTTCATTAATTATCGACTCAGATAGTACCGCCACCCGCTCCTCGGATCGACGGGCCCAACCTGCCCTCATTGATTGGACTCGCAACGGGTCACAGTCGCCCGCCGGAACAAGGACCAAGCCTCAGCCTCGGAAGCCGGCGACACCCACCTTCCCTCAACCCTGCTATGCACCGAGGTCACTGTCCAACTGAGTCAAATCTCAAGCGGCCGACAATCCTTTGCCTTTTTAGGCGAGATCACACACGCACGCACGCACGCATCTCGCCAGGCCGCCTCACCCCCGTTTACCGTTCCGCTCCAGAAGGGAAGCGTGCGGTGTTGTGTGTGTGGCAGCAACCCCCACAGATGGGATCAGGCAAAGAATACGCAGCCCAGGGCATATGCGCCTCATGCCTTCCTTCGTTCCTCGTATTGAAAGACTTACCATAACTACGAATATGAAGTGTATTTAACGACTACGTGATATGAGGAAGCGACCTGAAGTCATGATACCTTCTCGCGCGTAACTCCCAACTACGGAAAGGCTGTGTAGTGAGGGAAGTACTACTCCGGCGGCTGATTCTCCAGAGTGGCTTTGTAATGCAGGTGCGATGGACGACTCTAGCATTGCATGGATTTCAAGACGCTGGACAGAGGGAAATGGGAGAAAAAGTTGGGACCATAGCATAGAATCTATTCCGGGCTCGTCTTGTCGGACCCTGATCCCGGTGAGCCCTCGCACTGGCACGGGCCTATCGTACTTGATGTTGAGTGACTTGATGCGAGAGCAGAAGGGCAGTATCTGACTGCATATCCGTGCGACAGAAATGACTTGCCAATCCAACCTTTTGCAATTTATACTCAACGAGGGAGGGATCTCGGAATGACACGTCGTATTTGAGGGAAAAGTGATAGAGGCCCTGGAATTATTGAATTCCAGGGTGAGACTAGATGGCCCGAATGAGTCCAGAAGACCAAAGAACCGAATGGCTTGGGGGATATCAGAGAGAAACTCGGTGTCAAAGCCAAATTGAGCCCAATGGAAGAAGGTGATGTGGAAGTCATCGAGCACAGGAGCATCGATTCGGGCTGCGAAGATTTCCAGGTACTGGCTCACACCTTCAAATTCTACATAGGTGAGAGCGGGGAGAACAAAACGGGTCGGCAGAGGTGAAGGTTGAACTCGGTCTATGTCTTTATCGTAAAGAAAAACGGATGGCTCGAAATTGATGATGAGGGATTTGAGCTTTGGCAGCGCAGAGAGGGATGTAGCCATTTCCTCAGGTGGAATGTACCCAGAATAATTTATATGAAAGGATATGTTGAAAAGATGAAGAGATGTGAGATCGCTTGTAGACAAGAGGAGCCGTGGCAACGACGGAAATGAGACTCCGTCGAGAACGAGATTTTGTAGAGACGGGGCAGATCCATTCAAGAATGTCTTGCGAAGAAGTCCAAACGGTCTAGAAGATGACTTGAGCGTAAGGGATCTCAGTGCCGGAAATGGCTTCCGCATCACAGTGACAACCCGTTTCCATAGATCATCCAGAGAGGTGAAATAAATCTCGCGTACGCGATTATGTTGCTCCAATGCAGCAACGGTGTTGTCCACCTGGTCTTCGATAAAGCTGTCCCAGTTGTTGAACAGAACAGCGAGAGGAAAAGGTGGCCAGACATCCAACGACGTCCTCACGGGCGATCGTACCGTACAAATAAGCTGCAGATCGAGACGAGTTGGTGATTCAAGAACGACGTATCGCCATCGTTGGCATACGTGCACCAACCTCCTCCAATTCCACGAGAACTTTTCTTCTTTGTCGGTGACAACTTGATAAAAGTCGAATATCACTAGGAGGACATCGTCAGGGAGCGATCCGATTGTTACTCGTTGGAACCCCTGACCCGGGCCTGCACGATACCACACAACTCAGCAATTGTCATGGTTATTCCCGATGAGTCTTACCCGGTCCTTGTTGAATCAAAGATGTGGTACATTGAGGTGCAACAACGTTTTTGCTGTCGGAACGACCATCCATTGCGTCTTGCCAGTGCGTCAAAGGGGTTGGTTGACAAGCGTCAGTTTGAGCTGGCGGACTGATATACGTCACTCGCTGAAGCGGGCCGGATCAGCCGGCAAACGCAAACTCGATCATGTGATCGGCGGTGATGATAGTCGGTTCGTGACTACGTTTTCCTCACCTGTTTAAAACGGAAAAAATTACGCGTATTACTTCATCTCCAGAGTCCACCTATGGTGGCCAATGTGCGTGCATGCTGGGCTGACGTTGCACAATTTGCACCTATATACGTGCGTCAGGCTGGGCATGCAAAGGGTGCCATTCGTGGTGCCAATTTGGACGACCAACATGTGCAGCATCGCACCCGGCAAGCCTTGGATTCAGTTGCCTGTAAGTCATCTATCTTTGAACCAGCTGGCCTACATCATGCTACGGCGAACTGAAGAGTGACATGGTGGTTGGATGGCTGGCACACGGTGAAGAATTTGCTGTCAAGGTGTGCTGTACGAACTCTCAAACCGTTTAATGAAAGGTTGCGCTGTGCAAATTTCTAAGACGTAAATGGTATTCATCCCGTAGATTTGACGACTTGTACCACAACGGCAAGTCACTCCACTTTATCAAAGGCATAAAGTGCTCGCCCTCCAAGTAGCCCGCTGGGAAGTTTTCACCTCATGGGAACAAGACTGGGTGGACAGCCCACGCCATGCCTCGGTCTACAAGGCCCTCACTCAAGCCCCCTCAGCTCAACTTCTGGACTTTATCGCTAAGTCACCCGCTCCATCTTCTCCACCGCAGTAAGAGTACTGACAGCAGCTCGCGTACTTGCGCTGAACTCGACACTTTCAATTGAGTTCATCGATAACTAGAACAATATCCATGGGCCCGGGAGAATCGCTTAGAACTAGCACTTGCCAATGGAGATGAAACAAACACTCCGCAGTGATCAAACAGGTGGAGGTCCAAACTCAACAAGTACGCGAAGCAGCATGACCGTCCCAGCGACGCAGGTCCATGGTAAGTGGGACTGGCAGGGCGGGCGAACAAGAGAAGGCAGAAGGCAGGTTTCTAGACGGAGCGGTGAGTCCTTCGGATGCCACATTACCTACTCGGAGATCAGATCCTCCTTCGCACAAGTTTCGATATGCCTGGACCGCCTGGAGGGCAAGCAGCCAGCCCCTCTAGCCCCTACACCCAACGCAACTTGAAAAACCTGGCTAGCCCTTCCAACACCAGATTAAACAGCACCGCCACCCGCTCCTCGGATAGACGGCCCCAACCTGCCCTCGTTGGACTCGAGATAGGCCACAGTTACCCGCCGGAACAAGGACCACGCCTCAGCCGCAAAAGCCGACGAAACCCACCGCGCTTCAAGCCCGCCATCCTACGCACCGAGGTCACTGTCCAACAGAGTCAACTCTCAAACGGCAGGCAGTACTTTGTCTTTTTAGACGAGGTCACACTCACGATGGCACGCACGCACCTCGCCAGGTCATCTCACCCCCTTCCTGAAGGACGCAGTGCGGTGTCACGTGCATGGCGACAAACGGGGCACAGCGCCTCGGAGCATGGGATCAGGCAAAAAGCACACAGCCCATGGCTTATGCGCCTCATGGCCTCCTTCGTTTCGTGTATTAAATTGAATGATATACAATAACTACGATTATGAAGTATATTCAAGGACTGCGTGATATGAAGAAGCGACTCGAAGTCGGTTGTTCCCCTAGCACCCTTGCGATACCTTCCCGTGCCGCAGTTTCATTCCCAACTATGGAAAGGCTTTGAAGCGATGGAAGTACTTCGGCGGCTGGTTCTCCCGCGAGACCTTGTAACGCAGGTGCGATGGACGGCTCTAGCATGGCAGGTATTTCAAGACACTGGACAGAGGAAAATACGTGAAAAAGTTGGGACCATAGCATGGAATCTATTTCGGGTATGTCTTTTTGGATCATGGGATGCCAGCTGTACTTGATGTCGAGTGACTCGACGCGAGAGCAGAAGGGTATCTGACTGCATATTCGTGCCACAGAAATGACTTGCCAATCCAACCTTTCGTAATTGATACTAGTATACCACGAGGGAGGAGTTGCGGAATGACATGTATTTGAGGGAAAAGAGATAGATGTATTAGAATGATCGAATTTCAGGGTCAGACTGGATGGCCTGAACGAGTCCAGAAGACCAAAGAACCGAATTGTTTGGGGGATATGAGAGAGAAACTCGTCCATGCCAAAAATAACCTCATGGAAGAAGGTTATCTGGAAGTCATCGAGCAGAGGAGCATCGATTCGGGCTGCAAGGGTTTCCAGGTACTCGCTCACGCCTTCAAATTCTAACTGGGTGAGAGTGGGGAGAACAAAGCGGGTTGCCGGTGGTGAAGGTTGAACTCTGTCCATTTCTTTGAGGTGAAGCAGAAGGGATGGCTGGAAATCGAAGATAAGGGATTTGAGCTTTGGCAGCGCAGAGAGGGATTTGGCCATTTCCTCAGGTGGAATGTACCCAAAATCGGGTATATTGCAAAGATGAAGAGATGTCAGGTCGCTTGTAGACGAGAAGAGCCGTGGCAACGACGGAAATGAGATAGCATGGAAAATGAGATCTTGTAGAGAGGGGGCAGATCCATTCAAGAATGTATGGGAAAGGCGGTGGGGGGCATTAGGAACTGATTGAAGCGCAAGGGATCTCAATGCCGGAAATGGCTTCTGCATAATAGTGAAAATCCGTTTCCATAGTTCATCCAGACAGGCGATATCAATCTGCTGTACGCGATCACGTTGCTCCAATGCAGCAACAGTATTGTCCATCTGGTCTTCAATAAAGCTGTCCCAACCGCCGAATAAGATAACGAGAGGAAATGGTGGCCAGACATCCAACGACGTCCTCACAGGCGATCGTACCGTACAAATAAGCTGCAGATTGAGACGAGTTGGTGATTCAAGAACGACGTATCGCCATCGTTGGCATACGTGCACCAACTTCCTCCAGTTCCACGAAAACCTTTTCTTTTTGTCGATGATAGCTTGGAAAAAAACGAATATCACTAGGAGGACGTCGTCAGGGAGAGATGCGATTGTTACTCGTTGGAGCCCCTGACCCGCTGGCCCTGCACGATACGACTCAACTCAGCAATACTTATGGTTGTTCCAGATGAGTCTTACCTGGCTCTTGATGAACCAACGACATAGTATGTTGAAGTGCAACGACACTGTTGCTGTCGGAATGATAATCCATTTGACTGTAGGGGTTGGTTGACTGGTGATGCTGGCGAAGATGCTGGTGAACGGGTGAATCCTGACTACCCGGAAGCGGGCCGGAGTAGCCGGGAACCATGTCTCCAAGAACCACGTGACGTTCGAGGTCGAGTGTGTAGTGACGATAGCTGGTTCGTGACTACGTCTTCCTCACCTGTTAAAATGGAAATATTTATTCATTTCACCGCACCTGCAGATGTTGGTCGTCTAAATTGGTACCGAAAATGACCCCTTTTGTCATGGTATGCCCAGCTTGCCGCATGTATATTGGTGCAAGTTGTGCAACATCAGCGCAGCATCCACGCACATTTGGTCACCATAGGTGGACTGACCCTTTGCAAGCCTTGGTATCTTGGATTCAGGGTTATCTGTCCGGTATCTATTCTTGAGCCAATTGAGGGCGTATTAAGTTGGCCTGCACGGACGTATGGCTAACTGAAGAGTGACATTGGTGGTTTTATAGTAGCTGGCACACGGCGAAGAATAGCTGTAAAGGTGTGCCGTACGAACTTGATGTCGCTCCCAAACCGCTTAAAGAACGGTTGCGCTGTGCAAATTTCTAAGACGTAAATGGTATTCAAATGGTATTCATCCCGTAGATTTGGCGACTTGTACCACAACGGTAAGTCACTCCACTTTAGAAAACAAAAGCATAAAGTGCTCGCAGCTCGCGTACTTACGCTAAACTCGACACTTTTCAATTGATTTCATTGTACAATATCCCCGATTTATAAAACAGTCTCTATGGGAGAATCGCCTAGTACTAGTACTTGCCAGTGGAGATGAAACGAACGCTCCGCAGTGACCAAACAGGTGGAGGCCCAAATTCAACAAGTACATGGAGGAGCGCGATGACAGTCCCGGCGGTGCAGGTCCATGGTAAGTGGGACTGGCAGGGCGGGCCTGGCGGGGGAACAAGAGAAGGCAGAAGGCAGGTTTCCAGACGGAACGGTTAGGCCTTCGGATGCCACCCCGGCCTTCATTACCGACTCGGGGACCAGATCCTTCTCACAAGTTTCGATACGCCTGGACCGCCTGGAGAGCAAGCAGCCAGCCCCTCTAGCCCCTACATCCCAACGCAACTTGAAAAACCTGGCCAGCCCTTCCAACACCAGATTACACAGCACCGCCACCCGCTCCTCGGATCGACGGCCCCAACCTGCCATCGTTGGACCCGAAATGCGTCACAGTTACCCGCCAGCCCGGGAACAAGGACCAAGCCTCAGCCGCAAAAGCTGACGGAACCAACCGCCCCTCAACCCGGCCATCCCTACGCACCGAGGCCGTCCAACAGAGCCAACTCCCAAACGGCCGACAATCCTTTGCCTTTTTAGATGAGGTCACACGCACGATGGCATGCGCGCACCTCGCCACCTTCCCGAAAGACGCGGGGTTGCCGCCATGAACGTGACGCCGCACTCACAGCACCTCGGAGTATGGGATCAGGCAAACAACACACAGCCCATGGCGTCTATGCCACATGCCCTCCTTCGTTTCGTGTATTCAATTAAATAACATACGATAACTACGGTTATGAAATATATTTAAGGACTGCGTGATATAGTGAAGCGACTCGAAGTCGGTTGTTTCCCTAGCACCCCTACGATACCTTCCTGCGCTGCAGTTTCATTCCCAACTATGGAAAGGCTTTGTAGTGAGGGAAGTACTTCGGCAGTTGATTCTCCCGTGAGACTTTGTAACGCAGGTGCGATGGATGACTCTAGCATGGCAGGTATTTCAAGACACTGGACAGAGGAAAATATGTGAAAAAGTTGGGACCATAGCATGGAATCTATTTCGGGTACGTCTTCTTGGATCATGGGATGCCAGTTGTATTTGATGTTGAGTGACGTTATGTGAGAGCAAAAGGGCATCTGACTGCATATTCGTGCTACAGAAATGACTTGCCAATCCAACCATTTGCAACCGATCATGATGTACCATGATGGAGGGATTTCAGAATGACACGTCGTATATGAGGGAAAAGAGATAAAGGAATTAAGATGATCGAATCCCAGGGTTAGACTGGATGGCTTGAACGAGTCCAGAAGACCAAAGAACCGAATGGTTTTGGGGATATGAGAGAGAAATTCGTCCATGCCAAAAAGAACCTGATGGAAGAAGGTTATCTGGAAGTCATCGAGCAGAGGAGCATCGATTCGGTCTGCAAGGGTTTCTAGGTACTCGCTCACACCTTTAAATTCTAACTGGGTGAGAGTGGGGAGTACAAAGCGGGTTGCCGGTGGTAAAGGTTGAACTCGCTGTATTTCTTTGAAGTGAAGCAGAAAGGAAGGCTTGAAATCGAAGATAAGAGATTTGAGCTTTGGCAGCGCAGAGAGGGATGTGGCCATTTCCTCAGGTGGAATGTACCCAGATTCGGGTATATTGCGAAGATGAAGAGATGTCAGGTCGCTTGTAGACGAGAGGAGCCTTGGCAACGACGGAAATGAGATATCCCAGAGGACGAGATCTTGTAGAGATGGGGCAAATCCATTCAAGAATGTATCGGAAAGGCGGTGGGGAGCATCAGGAAGTGATCGAAATGTAAGGGATCTCAATGCCGGAAATGGCTTCTGCATCACAGTGAAAATCCGTTTCCATAGATCATCCAGAGAGGTGATATAAATCTGGTGTACACGATCACGTTGCTCCAATGCAGCAACAGTATTGTCCATCCGGTCTTCAATAAAGCCGTCCCAGCTGCTGAAAGAGATAGCGAGAGGAAATGGTGGCCAGACATCCGGTGACTTCCTCATAGGCGATCGTACAGTGCAAATAATATGCAGATTGAGACAAATTGGTGATTCAAAAACGACGTATCGCCATCGTTGGCATACGTGCACCAACTTCGTCCAATCCCACGAAAGCCTTTTCTTCTTTTTGTAGATGATTCCTTGAAAAAAAACGAATATCACTAGGAGGACGTCGTCAGGGAGAGATCCAATTGTTACTCGTTGGAGCCCCTGACCTGGCCCTGCACGATACAAACTGAACTCAGCAACAATACTTATGATTGTTCCGGATGAGTCTTACCTGGCTCTTGTTGAACCAACGACGTAGTATGTTGAAGTGCAACAACTTTTTTGCTGTCGGAATGATAATCCATTTGAGTCTAAAGGGGTTGGTTGACCGGTAATGCTGGTGAACGTGGTGAATGTTGAACCTGACTTGGGCTAGTGGGCCATTACTTCGTATGGCATTTCCGAGTTCTCTCATATATATACATATATATAAGTTTAATATAACAGATCAATGAGACATATCACAATACAAATATGATACTGTATGAATGATTAACACATACACAACATGAACACCTCTTTGTCAATGGTGATCCCATTCCTGTTTATTCTGACAAATGTTTCATGTGCTGTTGACATTGACACTTCCATCACGATCACATTACAATAAAACAGAACTATTGGGAAAACCAATTAATCTATTTTCTCCCACAAAAATCAGTTCATCTGATGAATTATCTAACTTCAATACTGTCAGTGAAGTGGTAGCTACCACTTTTATCACAATACTTAGGGCAAATGTGCATTTGCGATATGTATAATACCACAACCTTTAATGACAACATTGTCATTATAAATAGGGACATTGTAATAAGATTGTGAATGTAACAATAGGTACAGGCGTGCATGAGGATTGTCCTGTTAAAGGACAATGCCAATAGGGCTCAGAATCTTGTGCACTAGCTTGCACAGAACTGAGGGAGCTACATCACCAAAAATATTGATCTATGACATTGCTAGATATATGATGATCTTATCTATCTTGTCTGATTTGGTCTGATCAATCACTCCCCTTGATAGGTACCTTTATGATCTTAATAATCAAGATTGATATAATGTGATCATAACTTCCTAGCTAAATATTTAAAAAGATCATGCAAGGTAGATTTATAATCATAAGATCTTATGCTAGATAACATTATGATAATATAGTATCTTAGAAGAAAATAATTATCAATAAGTGTATGCAAGGTGGTTATGGCCATAATAATATCATAATCGGGGCCAATTAAGATCAGAGTTACCTATTAAGGTAATCAACTGATCATGTTAATACCTTGTAAAATCTAGTATAATCTTGCAAGGTGACCAAGGTCATTTAGGTATCTAGCTAGATGAGCAAACCAGAGTAGATTAAAGGAAGATTGGAGACGATTAAAGAGATCAAAGAGAGATCATGTTATGATTGCAGGCGACTCATGCACTTTCTCATTGTGTGCCTCAGACCATTGCCTCTGTAAGTTTTATTTTATCTCTTACATCAATGCCTCATGTTGTGGATGGACATCCGATCAATCTTGTGATTGATCTTGCCTCCCTACATACACCCCTTTACCTCACCGATCACACTGCAGTACGTACAGTGCTTCTCTGATTGGACTTATTTAGCACCATACAGCTGCAAGTAGTCTGATGGACAGCCACACAATAACTTGCTGATTCGCATCTGATCCTGCAAGAACAGAAAAGCTGTACAAAGTTGTCCACAGCCCCTATAGCTGTGGAGCTGTGTCATGGCACTACTGTACCAATTAAATCAATTCGTCGGTCACAGGTCACAGGCATACCTGATTTGACAAAATGTCACAGATGTCACAGGTCCCAGAGCCAAGTGACGAAACCATATTTGGTCACTATCATTCTGGAGCGGCCCAATTGGGTCATTTGACACTAAAATTTCAAATTTTTTTTACCCCTTGACGAATTTTTTTTTTACAGGTCACAAAAAAATTCGGACCTGACGAAACCATTATTTCGTCAGGGAGGTCACAGGTCACATGGGGTAACGAATTGATTTAATTGGTACAGTACTTTGTGTTCTCTTATTTACTTTTGGCTATGATGTCATCATGTATTTAAGTCGCATTGAGGTGACTACTAGAACCTTAAGTCTCAGTTTTGTTTCACAATCTAAGTCTGTTTTGTGACAGTCCAAACATTGTGTTGAAACTAAGTGTCACGGTTCCTAGGGACCGGTTGCACGACTTGTGCTTTGAGAACGGTGTTGACGATCAACTATCTGGAAGCTAGGCGTGATCCCTAGCAAGTTCCCAAGACAGTCTGATACGTCCAGCGCTATGCCAAGGTACACACGCAGAGGAGAGCGTCGCGCTGACGGATGCACTCTACAGTGACCAAGGGATGTCTCTATGACGTTCAAGACGTTGCCTAGAGTCCTAAATAGGAGGCAGCGACTAGGAAGAGGTATTGAGGCAGTCAAGGGTCTCCTCAGTCAGAGGGGAGCCCTTTGAGAGGGGAGCAGGTAAAGGAGTAGGATTAAGAGACGAAGTGAAGTCTGGGGCGTTACAAGGTAAACTAGGGGGTCTTATATAGACCCAGGGAAGTGACTTGTGACATGTATGTCACAAGCTGACTAATATATCGTAGATCGGTAATATCCAGACTTCACCTTATATCGTAGATCTCAGATCTCCGTAGTAGATCTGATCCGAGGTATCTCCGAAGGGGATCTCGGCCATCTCCGAATGGCAATCTCCGAGGTAAGCTCGGAGAGTCGTACTGTATAGTGATGAGTCGTCGAGTCCCACGGTCACGTGCCTGGTATAGTGTCCCACGGTCACGTGCGTGGCTGCTGTCTTGTTCTTGAGTCGTAATCGTTCTTGAGTTGGTTCTTGGCTAAGTCGGAAATCTGTAACACTAAGTAATATCTGAGAGATCCCTCTACATCTAAAGCGAACTTGACTTTGCCACTTGCAAAGTCTCCCTCTAAAGAACCGATAAGCTTAGTCTAAGTATAGACTAAGTGATGATAAGCTTGGTCTAAGTAAGACTAAGTAGAATAAGACGGTCAAAGTTAACGTTACTTGAAACCTTAACAGATCAGAGAAGATCAAAGGGAGATCAATGGAGATTAAACTTAAAGGGAGATCAGTGGAGATCAAAGGGAGATCAGAGGAGATCAAAGAGAGATCAGAGAAAATCAAAGGGAGATCAGAGAAGACCAACAAGAGATCAGTGGAGATTAAGAGCAGATCAGAGGAGATCAAAGAGAGATTGAAAGAGATCTGTTTTTTATCTCTGTTAATCTCCTCTAATCTTTTTCAATCCTCTCTGATCTCCCTCAATCTCCTCTAATCAGAGATCTAATTAAAAGATAACAGATAAGAGACCTTTATTACAATCATTTACAATTTTATTACAACTATTCACAATTTTATTACAATCATTCACAATGCCATTATGCCCATTCACAATTTTATTACGATCATTCACAATCTTATTACAACCATTCACAATGCCATATGCCCATTCACAATCTTATCACAATGTTTCACAATTTTATTACAATCATTCACAATTCCATTACGCCCATTCACAATCTTATTACAATGTCTTTATGTATAATGACAATGTTCAATTGACAATGTTGTCATCATGATTAAAGGTTGTGGTATTATATACACATCGCAAATGTGCATTTGCTGTTACGGTTTCAGTGTCTATGCTTTCCTTTTCGTCTCGCATGCCCTCCTGCGGGGCATTACTTACTTGGTCTGAGGCTATGCTTGATTGTGGCTTGATTGATTTCGGACTCGCTGTAGTGGTCTTGACTAATGATGGCCGACTCCAGTACTGTAGTGGTCTTAACTAATGATGGCTGACTTCGGTACTGTAGTGGTCTTGACTACTAGTTGCTTACTCGTGTACTGTATTGCTTTTGTAGGATAGTTGGAAGGCCCCCTGTACGCATAAATAGGGCCCTGTAAACGAAGCTAAAGCCCCAGCTTCAGCTTCGTCCAGAATCACAGCAGTTGTTCCTTCTCCTTGTGTCTTTTCCCGTGTGCAAGGGATTCCCCTCTACTTGTTCATCATCTACTCGTACCCCTTGTTGAGGTACCATCACGCCACAGCTCAGGAGGGCGTAATACCCAAGCAAACTTGCACGCGCCTCGCCCACCAAGGCTTCGCAAACCTTGTACAACGAATTGAGGGGTTAGGTGTACCTCCCAACCGCTCAAAGCGTCGCACAGCTTAGCGAAGTTACACACAAAGGGATACGGGTTTAAGATTGCATCTCAAACCCTATCTCTTCGCGTCTACACTTGCGTTCGACCCACAGCTCCCTCATCGTCATCTGCCACAGTCTATCCTCTTTGGGAACTGTGAACTCCGCTCATCGTGTGCGCCGGCCCGAACCGTTCCGTTACACGCGATACGAACTTGGGACGTCCGTCACTAGTCTATCCTTCACAGGAACTTGTGCCGCACGTCTTGACTAGGTGGTATCACTTGTCGAGTGTCTACTAGTGATTCCCCCTCGCCGATACACGAAGCTCACTTCAAGCCACGGTCCCTGTGAACCGTGACATTTGCCCTAAGTATTGTGATAAAAGTGGTAGCTACCAGTGGTCAGTGGACCATTTACAGTCATGACAACAGGCCAAGCACATCCATCAGGAAAACCTGAAATTTGCTTAAGTGGTGATTAACAGTGTTTACCATGCTTAATTCAGATTTTAAGCACAATAAGAGCCAACTAAGCAACACAGGATTAAGCACAGTAATGACAACCTGCTGCTGACTTAAGCTTAATTTGCACTTAATTAAGGAAATCTGCTTAATTAAGCTAATTAAACACAAGCAAAATTTAAGCAATGCCTAATGAAGCATCTTTCACATTTCTAAAGGGCTTTCATATCTTTAATC
>QLPA01002307.1:0-11297 GCA_003313945.1 Lactifluus pinguis | reverse complement strand
CTCCTGCACTCGTCGTGGCGTGACTCTGGCTGAACACCTTCAACCACCCATCGCCCATCTCGGACCTCAACCCCTCCACCCGCGCACGGAATGCGTCCGCCTCCTTAATCTCCTTCTCAATCCCTTCCTCTCCCTTTAGCGAAGGCGCCTCAAACTCAGATGCGGCCACACGTGCACGACGCGCTGCCGATCTCCGGGCCGACACCCTCACGCTCAACGTACCCTCATGCGACAGGCGCGAAAGCACTGGAGAAGGTGGCACGTCGTCGGACTCTGCTATCACGGGAGTGGGGGTATACTCTGTTTGCGAGCGTCGGTGTTTCGGTGGTGGGATCGATCGAATCGCTGAATCTCGCGGGGTCGCACTGCCCTCAGAAGGTAACGGTGCGGGCGCAGAGAGTGGCAACGTCGATTCTTCGCGCAGAGACTGCGACGGGTGCGCGGGAGCGCCAGAGGGCAAACTTGTCTCTTTTGATCCCGTCAGCGAGGCATTGGCGGCATTTCCCCCCGACTCGGCGTCCAAATCCACGATGCGTTTCACCCGTTTTTTTCGGGGCTTGGCGCTGGCCGCGGCAAGAAGGGGCGATGGGTGGAGAGACGAGGCAGGGGAAAATGTGGGGCTACTCGAAGAGCTTGCGCCGCCCGATGCAGCCGGGGGACCAGGTACTGCTATTGGCACGACACCAACGGGAACTACCGGCGGGGAAGAGGCTTTCGACACTATCCGTGTAGAACTCATTTGGTCTGGTGGCGGTAAGGTCAGGTTCCTTTTCTCGTAGAACCCAGCCTGAGTGCCGTCCAAAAGGATCGTCTTCCCCTCCTTCCAGAAGAAATCAAAGCACTTGACACGATAATCGCTTTCGATTTCTGTGAAAGGGTTGCCTTCCACCCAGACCTCAGAAATGTTGGGTAACGAGGAGAGACGGCCGACTTCTCCCGATTCCTCCAACTGGTTATGTCGGACGTCTACACGTTCTAGGGCCGCGAGTCGCTCTAGACCACAGAGGGAATCCAGGCGGTTCCGGGACAGGTTGAGTGCGAGGACTTGGCCCAGTTTCTTGTAAATGCCTAGGACTGAGTCAATCATGTTATCCGAGAGGTTGAGCGAGACGAGGTTGTATAGGCATGATAAGCCCGGAGGTATGGAGACAAGCAGATTTGAGGACAGGTCGAGATGAGTGAGGGAGGTGAGATGGATGAGGGATTCAGTTGGAATAAACGTTAGCGCGTTATCAGCCAACGATAGATGTCTGAGGAAAGCCCACTTAGACGAAGGCAACTGGGGCGAGGCGGAGGATTCAGTAGGCGAAGGTGGTTGAGGTGGATCATCGCCCGCTGGTGCGGTGGCCGTTTCCTCGACATTCTCTGATATAAATTCGGGTAGACGCGTGCTATGGTGTGGCGATCGCCGCGAAAGACCAATTGTTCCCAGGGAAGAGGTAGCCTGCCGCCGAGAAGCATCGTCCGTCACTGCATTCATGAACAGATCGGAGATATCATCGAGCCCACTGCGCTTGACTGTGAGGCTGCATAAACTCTCTGAAAGTCTGTCCCAGCCAAGGAGTGTGCGCGGGTCAATGTCGATGCACTCCAGACTCTGCAGATTGCGAAATGAATCCAGTGGCAACGCGTTCTCATTCGGAGGATCATTCTCCATCTCTACGATCATTTTTGGGCCGGGGGAGCAGAGAGATAGTGCTGGAATCTTGGTGAGGCAGCTAAAGATGTACTTGAGCTCCTGATCCATGCTCGGCGGCTCCGGACGAGACCAGAGACCAAGTCCCAGGGAAAGGCGGGAAACACTCGACAGAGAGGTACGGATGGAAGAGAGAGAGATGTTATCCGATGTATCCTCTCCGTGAAATACATCGATGTAGTTTATGGGCCGTGATGGCTTGACCACTTTAACGTCGAGTGAACCAACATTATAGCCGGAGGCTTCAAGGCGGATGAGGATATAGAATAGATGGTGGGTATCAATAATAAAAGTGAGGGGTTTGGGCCGGGTTGGTTGTTGGGTGTTATCCGAACTGAACCACTGGAGTGGGTTGAGAGTGAGACCAGTGGGAGCAGCCTGGGCAGGTTGACGAAGGCGTCGGGGTCTTTGGAAGGCGGCTTCAGCGAGGCGTGACTCGTTTGTACGAATAAAATCAGCGATTCTGCGCAAATAGTCGTCCCCGCGCTCGTTATCCATCAGATGGTGACTTTGCCCGGGTTGCAGTGTGGACCGGGGGTGATGATGACGTGGCTTATGTCATCAGTAGGCCAAAGTGGGGACGCGTCATTTCACTCGTCCCTGCTCTCAGTTCAGTTCCGTATCATCAAGATCAATGAAGATAACAGTAAAGACACTACAACAAAAAGTCTTTCACGTTAGTTATAACTATTTCTCTCTCTCTTCTTTACTAAGCCTCATTCTAGGTCGAGGCTGAACCAACTGACACAGTCTTGGCGCTGAAGGAGAAGATCAGTACTGAACAGGGACATCCCGTCGCAGCTCAGAAAATCATCTATTCTGGTATGCCAACTTGTTCATCATATAAAGTGCATTGTATTTCTGAATGGGGCCTTCAAGGCAAAGTATTGTCAGACGATAAAACAGTCGAGTCATGTCAGATCAAGGAAAAGGACTTTTTGGTCCTAATGGTCTCCAAGGTACGGTTCTGCATCACCATATCTATCGGACACGAATCTATCTCAATCTCATTATTAGCCTAAACCCACTCCTGCTGCTTCGTCAAGCACAAACAATGCCTCTCCTGTCCCCACACCGCCGCAACCCAAACCTGTAGAGTCTACACCACCACCTCCTGCTTCCTCTGCTGCTCCCGAGACAGCAGATGCCGCCTCCTCAGCGCCTCCTGCTTCCACTCCTGCACGTCCACCGGCCGAGGTGGCGTCGCCTGCCCTAGGGGATTCATTTTTGAGCGGTGATGCCCTACAGACCACCATTAATCATATGATGGAGATGGGCTTTCCCCGGGAACAGGTCATGCGCGCCTTGCGTGCTAGTTATAATAACCCTGACCGAGCTGTCGAATATCTTTTCAGCGTACGCATTCATTCCATGAAGATCAACCTGAGGCTGACTTGACCTCCTTCCACAATTAGGGCATCCCCGCTCACTTAGAAGCTGAACTTGCCGCACCTCCCTCCCGGCAGCCCGCTCAGCCGGTCAATCCACCTACATCTACTCCCGCTGCGACTCCTGCCGCCGTGCCCTCTCAACCGCCTGCTCCCCAGAACCCCCAGAACTTGTTTCAGGTTCGCCCTGCTCTTAATATATCGTTATATATTTTTACAAATTGCACTTTGATATTTTGATTTTGCATACAGTTGGCCCAGCAACAACAACAACAGCATCAACAACCCGGATATGGTGCATCTGGTCCCGGGGGCCTAGCTGGCGCAGGGATCGGCCCAAACCCGGGTGCTTTGCGTGGTGGTGACACACGGGTTCAAGGGATCCGAGAGCTCCTTACTCACAATCCCGCGTTGATACAACCCATGATTCAGCAACTTACCGAAGAAAACCCTGAGCTCGCCCAGCTGCTTGCCGACAACCCTGCGGGGCTTTTGAATATGCTCGGCCCCGGTAATGAGGGTGGTGGGGAAGGTGATAGGATGCCTCAAGTCATAAATGTGACACCTGAAGAGCGCGCCGCAATTGAAAGGGCCCGTCCTTTTTTCTTCCTTTTTGCCCGTAGTAACCTCTGACATCACATACAGCTGGAAGCTCTCGGCTTTCCGCGACATGCTGTCATTGAGGCGTACTTTGCATGTGGAAAGAACGAAGAGCTAGCGGCGAATTTTCTCTTTGAAGGCGGGTTTGAGGATGACCCATCTAGTGGTCTGCCATAGTGGCGATGGTCAAGTAGTCTTCACTAGTGTATTTTTTTCCCTATCCGCGTGGAGCGTTGCACACGAAGTATGGATGTGGACTTTTGTGGCCTAGTAATGTTATGTTACGTCGTCTGCGAAGGAATAGCACTGCAACTGCACTTGTCTGATATTGCTTACGTTGACTTTTGACCGAAACATCCCTTGGGCTGGACCGAGGCGACTCGGGCTCAACATGTGCCAACTTAAGGAGTTAATCTCACGCCTGGATTCCTGTGCAATGCATAGTAGTAGGGTGAGCGTCTTCACGCTCATTGTCCTCCTTTCTCAACTGACTCCGTCACCAATGAGGATAGAAATCCGTCCGTTGTTGCGAGGGAAATCAGCCTTCACGGTCTCTCGTTTGAATCTCATATCCCTTCTGTTCGTTCAAACCTGTTTTTTTGTCACTAAAGGTCGACATCGATCCGTCGAAGACCATCGCCGACCTGAAACTGAGAATCAGCACTGAAGAAGGCTATCCGGTCGAGACCCAGAACATCGTCCTCTCAGGTACTATTCCCTCTTCCGCCATCTCGATTCGTGCTGTAAACCTTTCGTCATCAAGGCAGATCCTTGCAAAATGATAAGACCATTGACACATATAACATCCAGCCGAAGAAATACTTGGTCCTTATCGTGCGTTTTGACATTACGTTGGATCTTGGAATTGACTCCCCTCACTCGCCCGTAGCTCAAATCTGGCCCTACGGGTACTAGTAGCCCGACTAACAGCATTAAGAGCCCAGGTACAGTCCCCTCCAAGCCCGTCACACCGCCACCTGCAAGTACATCGAGACCTGTGCCTGCGCCAGCGCCTCCTCCTGCACAGCCTGCCGTGCTAGGACAGAAACCCATGCTGGTTCCTACCCTCGATGGAACGGGCATATCCTCAAACATGCCAGCGGCGGCATCGCAGGTCGCCATCGATACAATCGTGGCCCTAGGCTTCCCACGGGATCAAGCCGAGCGCGCTCTGCGCGCCAGCTTTGGAAACCTCGACCAAGCTGTCGAGTACTTGTTTGACGTGCGAACTGCGTCCCTAGGATGGCGTGAGAACTGACACTGTGTGCTTAGGGTATCCCAGCTCACTTGGACAGCGGATCTAGTCCCGCCGTTGCTGCCTCGCAGGCACCCAATTTCCTAGCAAACTTTATGTCTCGACCCACTTCTAATGCCGCTGCCGCCACTCAGAATTCGGGTCCCCCTCAGCTTCCTAATCCTCAGGACCTGCTGCAGGTGTGTACTTATTGCATCTACTTTTAGAACGGCGCTAAAATTCTTCGTCGGCGGTCGGTTCCACCAGTTGATAACACAACAGCAGCAACAGCAACAGCAAAAACAGCCACAATCACTCAATGATTCAAGCTCTATGCCAATGCGCGGCATGGGTAGCGTGGGAGGAGGATTGAGCGGCTTAAGTGGCCTCGGCGGTATGGGTGGATTGGGCGCTCCGGCTGGTATGGCTGGATTGGGTGGCTTGGGGTCTATTGGTGGTCCCGATGGCGACGATAGCAGTGCCGTGGAGATCCAACCCGCCCAAGTCGAGGAGATCCGGCGTCTGGTCGCATATAACCCCACCTTGATACGACCTCTAGTTGCACAGATCAAGGAACAGGACCCGGAGCTGGCTAAGGATCTTACTGAGGATCCAGAGACCGTTCTCCGCTTTTTCAGTCAAGGTACCGATGGTTATGACTCACCCGGCGACGACGACGCACCTATTCCTGCTGGTCCGACTGCTGGCCCTACTGCTCTGCAGCCTGCGAGCCTAGGTTCACGCTTAACACTTGCCGATGAGACCTCGATAGATAAAGTACGTTTTATTTTTGGATTTCCATTCTAACCGCAACGACATCTCCTAACATGTTCCCTCGCATGCAGTTGCAGGCGTTTGGCTTCAAACGAGAGGATGTGTTGCAAGCATTCTTGTCGTGTGGCAAAAATGAACAAGCGGCGGCGAATTTACTTGCCGACTTGGGTGATTGATGATTATTTTCTGTACCAGTAGTCCATTTGTGTTGTCGTTCATCATTATACCACAGGATTTGATTCGTTTATTTGGGCTATGCATGTATCCCATAGTTATTGTTTGCGACACCACAGGCCTCAGGGCCAAAAGGGGTAAGTTACCTGTAAGTTGGTAAGTAACACCACGTGATATTGTTCCGTGACCATTCTGAGACCTATTGTTTTCCCCTCCTCGCTTTTTTTGCATGTGCTCGGGCTGATTCCCACAAGATAATTTAACAAATGCATGTGTTTTCCAATATGTAGAAAATGAAAATTCCATGATTGGAACCACAGTCTGATTCAGCGTAAGTTATCTGTGGATAAATCATCATCATCACTGGGCTAGGACTCAGAGTCGATAATGTAGATTGGCCTTTCTAACCAAAAAACGGTGAGTGGAAGGCCAGTGACATATAACTTTACTAATTGCAAGGTCAAAATTGAGATCTCTGAGATGACGCTCCGGCCTTACACTCAATTGACCGGGCCTGTGGCAAGGGTATTCTTGGGCTTTTCTTGTGGAAGGTGGGCATCGAGGGAAAAGAAGAGGCTTGTGCTGTAGTATGAGGAAGCCGGGGATGAAGTATCGATGAAGCTGAAGCTCGTTGAAGTCGATGATCGAAACGGAATCAGATTGGTGAACGTGAGAGCGTGTAGGTTAGCCGAGGATAAACGATAATCTTCTGCGTTGTGAACTCGCTTAAGATATCGCTTGAGAGATCGCTTGAACCAGGACGCCAACATGCATCTCCAGAGTTTTCCAACACTCCTCCATAATATCTTCTATCGGTTCTTTGGCTTAAAAAAAACTGTACTGTCAGTTGTTCCCAAATCGGGTCTGGCGGAAGCCCACCAATTTTGGGAGCGTTGAGCTGGCACTTTTTGGGGTACCATTTCTATAAGGTCCGAGTCCTGGACAGTTGCCCTCCTCCCTTCTATATCAGAACCAGTTATGGACCGGTGCAAGCCTTGCACCGGAATATAGCTACAAATGGTTGCTCCTAGCGACCGAATTGACCGAAAGATGTTGATTGTATAACGATATAATTGACACACCTTTCAGCGCTCGTTTCAAGTTCTTCTTCTTCCCATGCTCGACCCATGCTGCGCTCTTTTTACCTATCCGCCCTCGCCCTCGCTCTCCTAGCGTACGCCAACAACGGGTCAGTCACAGACTATGCTCCGCTCGTCAACCAACCCTGTCCTGACGTGACCATCAACCCACTCGTACGTTCTTTCACCCCTGTGAATCAATCCCTACACCCGCGCGAAGAAGATTACGTTAACACCCGTTTGACCACCGTCATCCCCAACGAGTGGAAAAACTGGGTCGGCGATGGTTCTGCCATTGGTTACGACCTCTCCGCATTCAAAAACACATCTCTCCCCAGGATCGGTCTTGCGCTTAGCGGAGGTGGGACTCGCGCCGCACAGTATGGCGCTGGGGTACTATCTGCATTGGATGGGCGGAATCAGAATTCGAAGGCTGCTGGCACAGGCGGCCTCTTGCAGGTGTCATCGTATTTGGCTGGACTCTCAGGTCCGTATCACTTTCTCTCACTTTCTCCCTTTGTTTTCTGTCCTTGAGATTTTGGGCATGCCCGGGTGTAGGGCATGCACATGTGTTTTTGGTGAAGCAATGAGGATATGACTAACATAAATTTACCTTGGGCAATGATGCAGGAGGCTCCTGGCTCCTCGGGTCGCTTTACATGAACGATTTCCCCCCTATCAGGGGGCTCGTGCAAGGGAATGGAAACAACTTGACTGGCTGGCTGCTTGACGTTGCATTCACCACACCAGATGGCGACAACCTCTTTTCCAAACTGAATCAGTATTGGTTTGGGAGTATTCTCTGGAGTGTCGTTGCCAAAGGGGACGCTGGAATGTAAGTCCAGCCAACCAACCACTCACTCTCTCGATGTATGCTGAGTCCGTCATACCTTCCCCCAGAGATACGAGCGTGACAGACCCCTGGGCGCGCATGATATCGTACCATTTTCTAAACCAGACGACTCGCGATAACTTCTTCACGAACAACTCGGCCCACGGCGCGGGTCAATTGTGGTCCACGGTCCCACTTCTTCCGTCCTGGCAGCAGTATCAAATACCCTTCCCGATAATCCAAACCGATTCGCGACCCGCCGGTTCGAATCTGACGACAGCCCTTTCACCAACTTCCGCCGTGTACGAGGTGAATCCAGCTTTTTCCTTTCTCCGTCCGTCTGTCCCCTGTAGTGTGTGACCTGACTCCGCTGGATATTATTCAGATGACGCCCATGGAGTGGGGTTCTTGGGATCCACAGCTTTCTGCCATGATGAACATGTCATATGCAGGCACTCACTTGACCAATGGGCAGCCTGACAACGACACAGCATGTGTCACTGGATTTGACGATACGGGGTTTATGATGGGCACCAGTGCCAGCTTGTTCAACGTGAGCCCATTTATTGACGGATCAATCTTGATGGCCATCTTAGTTGACATGGCGTTAGCAAATTATCGATAGAGTCCACAATACTGTGCAAGGGTTGAGTCCTAGCGTATCAAAGGCTATTTTCTCTTTACTGAACAGGCAACTTTCCGTGCTTCGGACTCGCGCAGACGATGTAGCAAATTGGCCCAACGTACGCTGCCCGTTTCTCTCGCGACAGACAGGACGCAACTGATTTACGGCCACCACCTTCTCAATACAATAGCCTTTCTATAACCTTAGTGGGAAAGCCAACTTCCAGGATCTACATTCCAAGTGGTTGGAGCTCATTGATGGCTCTTCGAATCAGGAGAACGTGCCTCTAGGCCAGCTATTCGTGAAGGCGAGGAATTTGGACGTCATGGTTGGCATTGAAACTAGCATAGAT
The DNA here is from genome assembly GCA_003313945.1 of Lactifluus pinguis. Classification (NCBI taxonomy): domain Eukaryota; kingdom Fungi; phylum Basidiomycota; class Agaricomycetes; order Russulales; family Russulaceae; genus Lactifluus; species Lactifluus pinguis. The sequence continues at coordinate 2,543 of QLPA01002307.1, read as the reverse complement.
CTCACGACTAATTGGCCAAAGTAAAGTTTCATTTACTCACCATCCCTTGTTGAAGACTGACTTCTTAATCGATCCAGTGGCACCGGCCCGTCCCTGTCTGCTGCTAGAATTACCAATTTACTACAGTCTTCGCACCAAAAGTTCCCACCGCTGCCCGGTAGTGAAGCACAGTTCATCTCCATGGGTCTGAACCTGCGTCCCACTTTCTTCGGTTGCTTCCCCACTCAGAACCCCCCGGAGTATCCGATGATGATCTGGTTCCCCAGTTCACCACCGCTGAATGGAGATAAGCCTGTCACCAAGTAAGACCTCTCTCATCGTGACCATCACTAAATAAATCACGCTAATATTCTCCCTGACTCCTTACAGCACACCAACCTTCACATTGCAGTTTTCGCAGGCGCACACACAGCTCTTCCTAGATCAAGTCTATGCCAATACGATCGGCGGCTTCGTGCCTAACTCCAACATACCCGACCCAAACTTTGGCAAGTGCCTACAGTGCGCTGCCATCGACCGAGCGCGATACCGAATCAACCCACCTCTGGCACGCTCCGATTTTTGTACTCAGTGTTTCACGCAATACTGCTTCGACCCAAATAATCCGCCAAGCTCCTCAGAGTTACCGGGACGGGTGCTCGCGTTTGAAAACCCAGACCCGCAGGGTGTGTCTGCCTTGTCAAGTTTCCTGTCGCGGGGAAAGGTGGGACTCATCGTTGGCTTCCTTGTCGCGGCTCTTGTGATTGCTGCCATTTCCACCTTCTTGTGCGTCTCTCTCCTAACCTTTGAAAGAATCGAATTGCTGACGCCACGCCACGCTTTGCTTTATAGAATAAGGAGAAAGCGTCGTCAGTCTCGCACAGCCGAGTACCAAGAGGTGGTGGGACTCCACGACGAAGATGAGCTGCCGTTCATGCGGCACGATTTGCAGAGAGAAAGTGGAACATCAGGACTTACGAGTCCGTACGAGTTGGGACACTTAGACTGGCAGGTCACGCCGTACGTGCCCGAAGAACATCGAGAGCTTGATCCATCTCCCGAAGGGAACACGCCTACAACGACATAGTCGCGGGATAGGAATACGGGATTAGCAATTTCGAGGCGGGGATCGAACTACTGGACGTTGGTGGCGTCACACACCATGGTTGTTATAACAGAGAATCATTGCACGTGTTTTTTTCATGGACAAGCTTACCCCTTGGACTCTCTCATTATTTTTATGAAACCACGGCGTTCTATTTGAATCCCTAGATAGTTTTTACGTACCCCACGATGGACACTGACGAGTCGTTCATACGCGATTTATACCCACGTACCGAAGACAGCACTGTAGAGTATGGAATTTGGTATGTACATACAAGGACGTTTCTGTCACCGATGGATGTGCCGTGCGCCTTCCCACTTCCCAAAGTGCCTCCACTCTCGCTCGATCTTTCTTTATTCCGCTTCCTATTTCCTGAACCCCTTTCATCCAAGCTGAGAGCGCTACATGACAAAGCGTTAGTCATGGCTATCAAATAGTTTATAATGTCGGGCTCATGGTATCCTTTGTGCCGTGGCAAGCAAAGTTTAAGCCGACCACGTCGGTAGCAAGCTGATCTTCGTAATGAGATTTACCTAAACGCGTCTGCTAAATATAGTAATGATGATATAAGCAAAGCTGCGCTAGGCGCCGGCGCCCAAAAAGATCGATCCTACGTAAATTGTAAACATGAACGCACAATTTTGAAGCCTGACCACGGCCATCTCAATATGTCACCCTGATGATGACTTTTTTTTTGCCAATGTGTATCAAAAGGAAATCCGGTTCAGATTGCGTGGAAAGAGGCGGGGGTCTTTCTAATGGGGATCCCAACAGTCGTTTCGTCATCTTCGTATGCTTCTGTACCATCTGGTCGACGCACTGGTAACACACACCTTTTCCGTACCTGGGTTATCGACCAATTTGTACTTGTGACCGCTGGCGGGCACCTTTGGTTTACCGGCCCACACGGGACTTTATAATCGTGATTGCGTGGTATAGGTACTCACTTCAGTAAATAAGGACCCAAGTAGACATAAACCACCTCATCCCAGATACAGATTGATTTTAGCATACGATGTCTCCTCGGCCATACGTATTTCCCGCGTCCCCCTCTCGTCAAGTGAAAGCCGTGCAAGATTACATGAACTTTGTCTCTGTATTCGACATCGACAACCTCAGTACCCTGATAACGGACAGCTTTACCCAGACGGGTGTACCCGTCAGGACCAAGGACGAGACTTTTGCTGTCCTGAAAGAGGTAAAAGGCATACTCAAAGGAAAGATGGATGTAAGCAAAATTCAGAAAGCTAGTTGAGCCTGGTTCTTTCTGTTCTGACAGCCACTGTCTTGGACAGGTGACCATCTACGACGTGAACGATGGAGTGGGGAGGACTTGGGTCTATGTACGCTACACCTTTTCTCATTATTTATATATGACACTACTAATGATCGGTGTTCAGGGAAAGGTAGACTCATTCAATATGGAAACAATCTTCCTCTTTCAATTCGGTGAAGGGCC
>QLPA01002306.1:1736-55430 GCA_003313945.1 Lactifluus pinguis | reverse complement strand
GGTAAGATTGCCAACGTGAAATCATCTGGGCTCAGATAGCAAGCTGACCCTCGTCGATCGTTCGGGCCATCCATGATCTTCCTCGAGAACCCACTCGCGCCCCGACTTGTCCTGCATGCTCAAGCCTGCCATGCTCTTGGCCGCTTGGCGTTCGGCGCTTCCCAGATTCCCTTCTACACCCAGACGCGGGGGTTGCCGCAGCTTTTACCGTCGTCCCCGCTTCATCCTCGTCGTTACCTCGTGCACCAGCCAAGTCCGACTCGATGCTTGTCAAGACCTTGCGCACAACGCTCGCAGCACTCGACCCGTCGTGTGCCACTCAGGGTCCTGTTTCGGCGCTCTGCTCTCTTGCTTCGCTCGTTGTGCTGCTTGGTCCAACGCTCGTGACGAACACAAAGCTCACGAACACACTCAAGGGACTCCGGTACACCACAGAAAGTCATCCGTCCACGCGCTGGCGTGTACTGTCTCCTTGGCATGGGTTTCAATTAATATGTATGGCCAGACTTACCGTACAGCCAAAATTTGTGTGGTATATATATACGTAGACATTTTATGTGAATTTAAAATGTTTTTAGTAACTTGTCACCTTGTCGCTGTTGTCAAGCTTGTAAGGTCTTGTCAGCTTTCTGACAAGCCTGAAAAGTCGGAAAGTTGGATGTTATCTTGCTGATGGCCCTATGTACCGACTCAGACTTGCTACGCTTCACGTCTCATTCTCGCGTTTTCCGAAACGCCTCGTGTTCCCTCTGTCTCCGAACCTTCCCGTAGGCGTCCTTGTCATGCCCGCGCATGTCTACGCCCTCTCTAACCCCTTGGAGTACGCGTTCACATCGGATCATCAATTCGGCTGTCATGTTTTCATCGATTACAGTTGTGATCCGGGCCGCTTTCCAAAAAAGCCTATCATGATCGGAGCGCACAACTTCCGATCACTGCACGTCAACGCGATGTGTCGTTGTGTGCTCCATATTCTAGTTTTAGGGTACTCTACCTTTTCTGCATTCACGTATGTATATTTTCCTCTCCTCTGCCTCACCATTTATATTGAAGTTCTTGCTTTCTAGATCTCTTAGTCCGACTGTTACTAAATGTCTTCCACTCCCACTAGTACTACTGGTTCATCCGTGATCGCAGGGGTTATGTATTGCTCCTTCGAGTCGTGTCGAGCATCCAAGCCAGCGGGTGGCAGATGCATTTCTTATGTTGCTAACGTTTTCACAGGAATCGGGGTTACTGACGAGTACGGGCGTGAAGAAGAAGTCTTCTGCAAAGCAAAGCTTCACTACTCCAGCCCCCTCAACCAACCACCTCTTCCAGAGAACGGATTTTTCTTTGTTTTCGGAAAAGTCTCCATGGTTGTTGATCAGGATTTGGCCCTCGGTGTTGGTGAGAAGAAAGATAGAGGGCAATCGCATATATTTCAAATTGATGCCAGCATGGTGCGTTTCTCTTTAAATTTGTCGGTCACATCTTATTACTTACTGCCTTTAGTTCAAATTCTTAGATCTCGAAGAGGATTCACCTTCTTTCTTCCCTACGCTTACTATCTCAGGTCTGGTATGTATGAGTTTATGTTTTTAGTCCATCCTCTAATCTTTTTTGACCTTTTAAAAGGCAGGGAGATATATAGATGAACGTACATTCGTTATGGACATATATCAAGACGCGGAGCATACAATCCGACCTGCAAGGCACCTCTGTCAGTTTTCCAAAACTGATGGTGTGAAAAAACCTTCCTCCAACACAATGACAACTGTCCGCGGTACGTTCTATTTTTGTTTTCTCTGTTATCTTTTTCATTGTCATTATGTCAGGATACATATCCGAGCCACAATATCAATATCTTGACTCGGAGTCATCACATCCGGACCGTGTGCCTCGACTCCTCATTCGTATCACCGAGGTTGCTTCGAGTTGTGTCATGTCGCCAGTTAAACCCAAGAAATTCATAATGCCGTCACTCAACAGATGTTTGTAACATTCCGTTGATTTTGGGGACTTGCTCTGTTCTCACCTTCCTTAATTAGATGGTGAAAGGGCTCGCTGGCCTGCACCTCCTATATTTTTTACACCAATTTCTTATCCGTCTTCTTCGAGTACGGCGTCTTTGAAGACACGTGCTGCCGATGATGATCTGTATCCCAAATGTGTTCGACACTAGGGAGTTGTCGTCGGCCACCTTGCTTGCGGACTGTGCAGGTTGCAAGTGGTGTGATATATTTGACAAAGGATATGGGACTTAGAGCATTTTTACGAGGACGAGGGATGGGGCGCAGCACAGGAAACTGTGTACATTCAAAGGGGCCAACTTTTGCCCGTATTTAATGTACGTACTCTGGAGAGCACGGGCGAGTCCGAGGGAAAGCGTAGGGGAGTCGATGGTTCGCGGAGGGATGTGCGTAGGAATAGAACGAATGTAAATCTGATATGACGATAAACGAATGACGAGCGCGTTGGTTTTCGAAGGCGCGATCGGGGCCGGAGCCGTAACGAGCGAGATCGAGGGAGCGACGTGGACGAGAGCGGCGAAACGAGACTTAGATAGGCAAATACGAGACGAGGTTCTTCTTAGACGTTCGAGGCAAGCTTGGTGATCCGAAAGAGAAAGGTTTATTGGATGCCCTTCTAGGCCAATGGGCAAGGCCTTTATATAAGTTTTTCTGTAAGTAGCTCAAGGAATGAAAAGGGAAAGGTCTTTGAAGACAATGCTAGACAGCACTGCCCCCTAGGACATCCTAAAGTAGAGTGAAACGAATGATAGACGAAGAGAAAGGGGATGTGAGACCTCAGCCGAGGAGGCGCTGCATCGGCAACGCGGCTCCGAACAGCCCGGCGTCGCGCGCAACGTCGCTCGATAGTCCGAAAAACGAGGGTAAGGGGCGGTGGAAGAGTGACCTGACGCTGATAGGCGTCGTCTCGTAGCACCGGTATAATAGAAAACGTCTGAAAAGAGGGCTAAAAGATGAAAGTAAACTAAAAAGTAAGCACTGCCAAAAGGCTGAAATGAAGGTCCCAACAGCGGGAGATACTGTAAAAAGCTTCGAGACCGCATTTCTAGGCGCTTCGAGCGTCTTCCTCGTCGTTCGCCTCGGGGTAAAGATGTGTGATGGTGATGGTGAGGAGGCCGTTGGGGAAGCGGAAGACATGGGACAAACTCACCTAAAGTGGGCATATCCTTGCCAAGTTCGGGAGGCCAAGATGCCGCAAGCGTCGATTCGTACCTTCCCCTTGCGCATGTACTGTAAGCCACTGACATCTGGGACCCGCCGCCGCCGCCGACTATGACTGTCGATCTGCCGTCCACGTGTGCGTCGTATGCGAAACCGCCCGGTCCTCACCCTGCAATGACGGTAATGGCGGCGCTGCGCGCAATCCACTGGAACCGGCACCACTGGCACCGCGGGTCGAGGGAACGATATCGACCGGTAGCGGAAAGCGGAGGCGAGACTTCACCCAGATTACCGCGCATCGGACGACGGTCGATCGAGGAGATGGAGGAGCTCGATTGTGCGAGCGATTTTCGACTTCACGCCTATCCTCGATTCCGACTCGTTTCGACAACGGGGTCAGGAAGCAGGCAGAGTCCGATCTGTGGATCTTTGAAGGGTGCCTGCCAGTACGAGTGAGATTCATATGTCAGTTCGCTTAGTCAAGACTCAACGTCTCGCTCTCCAAGTTCTCGCCCTGCGTGCCTACCTCCAACCTTCCTCTAGATCTGTTGCCACCATTTCCTGCCATGGGGCAACATGTCACTACTCGAGGGATGTCGGTGTCGCTGGGAGGGGACGACGACAAATTTTCGTCGTTCACGCGGGTTCGGCAAGTCTAAGCCAAGTACACAGTCAAAGCTGTCACTTCCATCAACGAGCAAATGTGGTGGTTCTTCAGGCAATGTACTCCCGTACTGACATTTCTTTACCCTCGTTGATTTAATTTCCCTCCCTTTCGTCCCCTGCGTCCGCTCCGTCCCCTTTGAGGCTGTCGTCGCTATCACCCGCCTTCCACTCTGCCTCCTCTCGCGTCCGCTGTTGCTGTCTTCGCCCCCTCTCTCGCGCCTCCTGTCGCCATCTTCGCCTCCTCTCTCGCATCGTCTCTGTCGCAACCATCGCCCGCCCCTGTCGCCACCACAACTCCGTTGGTTTCTTCTTAGCATGGTACATGCCTGTGCGGTGTGTCATAACTTTTTCTTTGACTACTTGCACTAATTTTCTTTGATTTCCCTTTCCCTTCGCCCCCTCCCCTTGCCGCCGCCACCTTTGCCGCTGTTACCCCAACACTGCCGCCGCTACCCCATCATGGTTGCTGCCCCCCCCTCCCCCCAACACAACTGCTGTTTCCCCTCTGTCGCTACTGCTACTTCCCGACCCTACCGCTGCCTCTGTCCTGATACCGCCATTGCAGAGCACCACCGCTGCAACCCCTCACCCAGTCCCCCTCCCCTTTGTGCCCCCTGCATTTGCCACTCTGGCACTCCCTCGGTGAACAAAGCCAGGGCCTTACTTTCTCAGATTATAAGTACCTCAATTGAGTTGTATTGACAGTATATTGTAATCAAAAGTTTGCGTGCCATGAGAGCGACAATATACTGTGAGACTTACCTACCGCATTTGGAAGGAGGGAGGGGGTGGTATGCAGGGTATTTCAAGGATGGTGAACTAGCTAAGAACTAGAGATATACCCACCTTGAATAGAGCCGGCCGACCGCGGCCGTATGTATACCTTCTCTTCTTGATTCTCCTTCCTCACCAGTACCGCTCAATGACTCTTACCTATACCACCTACTGATTCACTCGTACATATAAATGATCTGTTATCCAGAGATATATCGTAGAGTACTGTCTTGTCGTAGTTACACGGGGACAATAAACACCAATTCCAAAAAAAAAAAAAAAAANNNNAAAAAAAAAAAAAAAAAAAAAAAAAAAAAAGAACTAGAGATAACGAGGGTGAGCTATGGTATGCGGGGGCCGGTTAACCCGGGTTCCAAACACGTCTCGGGGCCACGTAGGCTCTCGTTGTCTGGAGGAAGCGAGCCATTGCCGCACCACCCTGAGCTGTGCCCAGGGAGGCATCTCGGTCGACGTGGTGTAAGATTTCTTGACGGGCTGCCGCGAAAAGTGGGCAGTGCGATAGGCAACGGCCCCGCAGGGGCAGGAGACCGGGGTGAAAGCGGGCCGAGTAAGCGCCAATGAAGGCACGGTACTAACTTAATGAGTCTAACGAAAGTAGAGAAGACTACCTTGTCGCAGCCTTTCGCGCCTTGAATGACAGGAGGGGGTTTGCCTCAATGGCGACATCGCCGTCTGGCCGCTGAGAAATATTAATCGAAGGTCCTGAGGTGTGCACATTACACACACCATATATACATTCTGTCTAGCATATTCTCTGATCAAAGATTGGGTCTTACATAACCCCTCGACCTCGATATCAGGATCCCTACGCTCGGACAGACCGCGAATCACTTTCAGTTACCACCCTAGATGACTACCTGACAAGTGCTGTCGCTATCCTATACATGTACATTGGGAACCAGGTTATTTAAGTAATAAAAATTGCGTCGAGAAAAAGACAAGTGAGCAACATATATATATAGCGAGTTGAACGGACACGAAGACAGCGGGCGAGAAAGTAAGTTAGAGTCATGGGAACGTGAGGCTCTCTGAAAGTGTGAAGGTACAAAGGGAATCTGATAAGTAATGCCGAGAAGTAAGAACGTTAACACATCAGCAAACGTAAAGACATCATAGCCGAGGCAACATCGTGGTCCCTTTTGTCGAGACGAAAGCGGGCGAAGCGTCGAACAAGGAGACTTGAGAAACAGCCGATTGTGAAGATCTCGGAAGACAAAGCCAGGGGGGGAAAAAAATACCAAACTAGGCCAACAATAGGGAACGGAAGGCGATCTAGAACGAAACGGGAGCCAGAGACAAAGGGAGCAGTTGTGTGGCGACTCGGAGAGGCCGCAGAGGACAGGTGGCCGAGGCGTAAGGACATCGTGGCCGAGGCAACTTTCATCGAGTAAAAAGCGAACAAGCAGCCGAAGATATCGGCAAGGGAAGGAGTGGCACAAGGCAGAGCTGGGAGAACGAGGGATGGCGTACGGAGCGAGGTTCCGAGGCCAGCCCCAGGCCCGGGGCCGGCCCAGCCGTGAGGCTACGGGCTAGTGATGATCGATATCGATGATCAGGCTATGATCACCTGTGAAAATAAAGGAAAATCTTACCGTCACTTCTGTCGGATAAGGCGCAGAACTGAGGGCACTGGACTAAGAAGAAAAGTAACCTCAAGTGCTACTATAAGATAAGTACGAAATTTCACCAGCAAATTAAAAGGCCCGGGCGATCACGAACTTGAAAAGCATCCGCATACAGTCACGGTGATGAGACAAATGATAAGGGACTGAACACCAAGTACTATTTACTCACGCACTCCGAGTCCGACTTCAGGCTTCAAGCTTCAAGGTTTTGATGTTAGGGGGCAAGGCCGCCAGCCATCATGATGTGCCGCATGTGCGTACGTACACACGAGGCGCCTTTAGTATGATACATACACTTCCGTAGCATCACATCTAGTATTTGTGAGAGAACTCTGCACGAATATGTACACGAATATGTACATGCTAAAATAGCATTCAACATCACCACCAGTGTATCGGTTTGCATCTGGGTCAGGTCCTTCCTTCAGGCTGGCGGCGTGGCAAATGAGTAGAGGCACAAAGCATACGGAGACGAATGACAAACCTCTGTGCTCTTCATATAACTCGGAAATGGCCATCCAAGCTCCACACGGGCGATACATAGCCCCATATACCTGACAATGACCAATGAATTATGATTATCTGCCTGTGTACATGTGATCAAAACTCACTGAGCGACAGCAGAGCGAACTACCGAGTCAGGTGGAGCTCGCTTTACATATGACTTCCTCTTCCCGACAAACAGTACCGCAATCTCCCCGTGCCAGGGGATATGAGGGAAGTCCCGCTTCAAATTGGGATTCGGACCAAGGCGGATATCGAAATAGGCGGAAACCAGGAGAGTGTGACCAGCGACTCGTATGAGAGTATCAAATACCTCTGGTTGAGAGGCACTAGGAATGAAGAATGCACCTTCTACATCGACATACGGGGGATGAATCGTGTTCGCATGCCGGTGTATAGGAAATTCCGCATCAAAGTTGTGTCTAATGGTTCGGCAAAGCCATCTCCCCCAGAGATAGCCATATACGCTGCGAGTTGTGGTCTAAAGTGTTAAGGACATGTACAGATTCATTGGTTCGCGTCAAAGGCACAAAGCAAAAATGTTATGCACTTACAGGGACCCCAGGGTGTGAGCGGCGATGAATGACCATTCTCGATGTCGACAGGCTGAGAGTAAGAGCCAAAACTGTCCACTGGCAGTTCTAGCACGTATTCTGAAAAGTGTGCACATACGCCTTAAATACGTTCAGTCACCACGTGGAATTACTGGGGTGGCATTGAAGATCGTGAAATCTGGACGGCACATCAGTAGTACTTGTACTATCACCTAGACGCATACATAAAAAAATCTATTGTCACCTGTTTCGGGGGATGAAGCCACTGACTGTGGAGCCGTGTCTTTTGCAGATTCATCGCCTGACTGTATCACGTTCCTTGGCCCATTAACATGGGCCGATATACCGTCTATTGTCGTATCTTTCTGGACTAGTACCTGTGACTCGTTTGAGAACGCGTAGGATGAAACGAATGGCCGTTTGGTTCTTTAAACATTAGTCATACACGAGGCCTTACGATCGGAACAATCTGTCTTGTCGGACTGTATACGCTGAGCAATATGATAAACCACATCTTTGTTCTAGTGTTAGATCCACCATTCCTGGTTATGGGACACATTCCCAAAATCGAGGATTATTGGTAAAAAGGAGTCATTACGTGAAAATGGAAGATGGAGAGATAGGCACACTGGAATCGCGGAGATCGAGACGCCGGTCGAGTCATTTACAATTCACGAAGCAGTGGCATCACTGGTAGTCTGGTACTAGTATGTCAATCTCTTCATCTAAGTTAGAGCTCACCCATGCGCTCTGGGGAACGCTCAGCAAAGGTCAGAAATGAGTTGACAGGTACAGAGAGGCCATAACTTGGAAGCAGTGCAACTACTCGGAACCCACTGAACGGGTGCACATAGACTGTGGAACAATTGTTCATGATCAAGAATGGTAGTGATCACGCTCCAGGTAGCCACGGGCGAGTTCGAAGACTTAGAGAGGGATGTACGCTGGAACAGCGGGAGCGCTCGGAAATAGATGGACACGAGGCGTTTCTGGCAAGCAGGAACTACGCGTACGAGACGTAACAACTTGGAGTCAACTTAGATCGATAGAGTTGAGCTTGGCCTTTATCTGGTTTCCTGTAGATCTAAGATAGATTGTCCAGAGTCGATCAAAAGGATTCGTCGCTCCTGATCATGAGACAAGACAAGCACGAAATGCGAAAGCATAAAGAAAAGGATCATAGCGGCGGTCAAGTCACTTAAACACTCTTCGAAGGGACCCGACCCACGACAAGCGGCACCAGCACAGCGCGGCCATCTAGATCTTCATCCCCGACTGCCATATATAGTGCTGATAAGTTGTGATATCAGTCGCAATGTTACAGCGAATGCAGGGGGCACTTTACGTTCGCGTGGGCTTGGCTTGATGTAAGGAGTCGGTGTGTCGCAAGACGTTGAAGATGAGGGCCGAGGGCCAAATGTCATCACAGTACTAGTTCTATTATACTAAAGGAAGACAGCTTTTTGCCAAACCGGGCTGCAGCCGCCGCCTGCTTGCTCTCATTGGCCGGCGTGCGGTCGGGCACCTGACTGGTCCAGACTCAGGCCGCGATCCAGCGGACTCCACGGCGTGGCGTCACGGTGCGGGTCGGTCACCTGACTGGTCACTCAGCAACGCGTGTTCTACCATGGCCAGCAGCTCAACTTTGCGACGTCCCCGTATCATGCAATACCGAGCACCTTTTTAGCACGCAACGGCTCTTCTGCATATCAACTGTGAGCACATGTTCTCTGCTTTGTGGGTTTTCACCTGACTTGGACGTGCTGTCATATTGCTCAACTTTGCAATGACCCCCCGCTTCGATTTCTACCACTTTCCATACCACGCAACGTCGACCCACGTTTTTTACCGTGCAGGGGCATTCTGTATATCAACGGTGGGCAGACGTTCTCGGCTTCTCTCAGCTCTGTTGTCTTCCACCCCTATTTCTAATTTTGCGTCGTTTTGCTCTCGCTCACTGACGTCGGCACACGAATATGGTGAGCAGCATTTTTTCCCATTTGACTAACGATCTTTCACGAACACAGGCTGTTCAAGTTCAGGTTGTCCTGTCGCATCGTCTCGACGCTCCTCGCTTCGAATCAAACTTTCTCGCACCATCCCGGGCCATGTCTCTCTGCGTCGTTATCGGAGATTACTTGGATCTGCGCGTACTCCTCTCCACACATGAGTCCGATGGTCCCGTGATAGTCCCCCTCTCTCCTGCTTGCGTTTCTCATCCCAAAAGAGCAGTTGAGGAACCGCTTTCTCGCGGATGAAGTCTCTGATGGCACAATTCGGTTACTCCAACTGCCTTATGGCTGATCCTCTGCCAAGAATGTTTACTCCATTATCGTGCGACAAATCACATGAATAAAGCCGTCGTTGTATAACTGTTCCTCTCGACGTTTTCTTTCTTCCGCTTAACGCTTACTGGTACTTCCTCTGACTTGGTAGATATACATATTGTATTCGTTGGAGAACAAAACAAAACATGGTTTTCTGGCTGTCATCCGCAGTGTGTGAACACCATTATCACCGTCAATAAGTTACGTGCGGTGAGATATAAAAACTCCGCAATGCCCCGTGCGAAGCACGAAGCAACGTGTGTTCCACCGGCGGCATGGTCGTGCGCCTCACTTCGACGTGCGGTCCACTTTGCAACGTCCCCGTATCAGTCCTCGAATGAGCACTGGCACGATGATCGTCGTTTCGGTGATGTGAAAGATGTCTTCGCCACTAATTGATTAATGAAGGCCATGACTTGAGTGACCTTACGCTTACATTGGGTGAAAAAGCCAGACGTACGTGCTGAACCACATCGAACGTCACGTCTCTGAAACGTCAACGTATTCACAGTTTTCCCAGCATCGTCATAAGATCTGATCAATGCAGCCATCAACAACGGACATAGCACTGTCCTCATCGACCCCCACAGACACGCGGTCGTCCAAAACGCCTCCGTCGCGATGCCCCGTGCGAAGCACGGGTTTTCGCTACTTGCGAAAAAAAAAAACACTGAATGACATTGACCAATTGAGAAAACAAAACTTCAATGATAACACGAACACGGAGTATAGTAAAACGATAACAGACAGTACCGAAATCAACCTTTCCTCGTTGAACGCTAAGGCGCTAAGGACTCTCTAAGACATAATCTAAGTCCTCATCTGCTAGCATCTGCCTTAAAGATCGACCATCACTTTTGGCAGATTTGGGACACTGTTCGGAGAGATCGTCCTCGGCAGCACGTTTCCTGGAAGACGGAGAAGAAGGCGGAGAAACGGAAAGTTGGGACGAGCAGGCCCTTTCACTGTCTACTAGTAAGGAAAGGTGAGAAAAAAAGGAGCCAAAAAACCAAAAAATTAACGGAACGTTACAAACATTTGTTGGGTGGCGTCGTCACTGTACATTCGTCATCCAACGGAAAACAATCCACTTCGGTGACCATGATATAGACTCGACTTTGATCGTCCGGCTTTGAACACCTAAGAGACTGATCGAGTACGTATCCTAAAACGACGACAACATCAAACCCATGAAAAAGAGAATTCAACAGAGACACAAAAAAGTACATACCGCAAATGGTTGTCATAATGTTGGGGAGTTGCATACGTTTTTTCACATGATCAAAACGGTTCGAGGGCATCTCGCAGAAGTGCCTTGCAGGTTGCAATTTGCACAGCGTGTCTTGGTAAATATCTATCGTAAAGATACATTCGTCACGATCAAGAAATCTCCCGGCCTTATAATCCTGAGGATAAACAGAGAAGAGATGAAATGTATTAAAAAAACACGTACGTGACCTGTGATTGTCAGAGTAGGGACAAAGGCAAAAGGGTCGACTTTGAACTTTAAGGGTTCGAACTAAAAAGGCAGTAAGAAATAAGCAGATACATAGAACTGAAATGTAACGCACCGTAGAAGCTTCAATGACCAAACGATAAGACCACCAATTGTATATCTCCTCGTCGCCAATGGCCGAGTCTTTGTCCACCATAGATATCTTTCCCTCCACGAAGAAAAATCCAGTCTTTGGAGGATATACTAGTTCGTCGGGGGGGACAGAATAATGAAGAACGGCTTTGCAGCACTGCGGTACCACTTTGTCATTGAACTGGCAAGTGGTCCCGAGGCTCATGACGATTTCGGTGTCATATGTGACGAAGAAATTGGGCAATTCTTCTAATTCGCGAAGTGAGAAACAGGGCATAACTCCTGCGATCACGGATGAACCAGTGGGTCTGCGAGGCATAATGTCATCACAGAAGGGGTTTTGAAAAGAAATACCCGGCAAAAACAAAATGTTATAAATGAGGACGATCACATGAGAGGAAATGACACATACGTGAATGCAGAAAAGGTAGAGTACCCTAAAACTAGAATATGGTGCTCGCAACGACACATTGCGTTGACATGCAGTGATCGGAAGTTGTGCGCTCCAAATAGGCTTTTTTGGGCAGCGGCACGGATCACACAACTTGAACCAAGGGCAAAGCAAAAGACCTGTGAAGCACCGAAAATTATTCCTCAAAGGTAAGTTAGTAGATATAGACGAACCAAATATCGAGCGAGAGGAAAAAACGATGAACCGAAGGAACAGCGGAAAATTTGACGACTCTGGAAGCAGATCTAGATCTAGATAACGGAGACACGATTATAATTACGGCAATCATTACTATCGCCTGGCTACCACGCCTGAATCGCCTGGTCACCCACCCCTTCACAAACACCGCCTCCTTTCGTTCAGGGCATCCTCTCTCACCGTAACCGCCGCCTGTTCCTTCAACTGCTTGCCCGTCATGCCTTCATCGCAGACTATAGCGATCGCTTTCGGCCGACGCATCAGCAAGATAACATCCAACTTTCTGACTTTTCAGGCTTGTCAGGGCTTGTCAGGCTTGTCAACAAGCTGACAAGTTCGACAAGAATTGCAAGATGACAAGTTGCTAAAACATTTTAACTATTCTGTATTTGTGTTGTGTGTACTAGTAGTATGAAATAACAATTTATTTCCTGTACCGTCTCTTGTCGCTGGCAAGACCAAGGGAACCAGGTCCCAATGCTTGACCTGTCACATCTGCGGACATACATTCAGTATATCACAAGCACGCTCGTCATTCTCTTCGATGCTCACCCTCTCTGGATCTTGAAAGAACGAGACGCCCGAATGGCCTGGAGAATGGGCTGTAAATTGAGAACGTCAAACCACTCAGCCCGATGTTCATGCCAGTGGCACGCAGAACCACTGGCATCTCGGACGTGAGAAGAGTTGCACAATGCGTACAAATGATGATGCGATGCGGTCGGATCCTAGCCGGGCCACGTCATCCAGCACTGGGAGATCGGTGTCGAGCGCTGCCACAGTTGAGCCTTGGGGTCTCCCGATGTGGTGGTTCTCGCGTCCTTTCTGGTGGGCGACCGCTGCGGCGATCCCGGTGGTGGTGTCACTGTCCCTGTCGAAGTTTGTGAGTGCACCACAGCAAAAAATTACCAGGATGTTGTCAGCGTCCGGGGCCAACTCGGGTCAGGTCGATCAGCCCCGGGTGATTTAGCAAGGGTGACCTTACCTGACTGGTGACATTGGACCATAGGAGAAATCGATAATACTTCGATGGGAAGGCAGGTCGTCCGTGACTGACAACCCGGAGGCTCTGACCCCCATGACTTCTTCCAGCTAGAGCAGCTCGATGTACTAGGGTACCTGTTAATAAGGGCGGTTGGAAGGGCGTCTGACACTTCTAGAGTGCAACGTAAGTTAGGACGAAGTAGTGAACCATTCCGCTGTGCGTCGCTTTCTGACTGCTCATAGAGCGAGCCACGTGTCGAGTAGGGCAGAGAATAGACATGATCAGGGGACCGTGACTATGGGCCAAAGCACAGTGAGGAAAACAAACATAGCTGGGACATGAGAATTACACAAACCTTGTCATTGGCGGATGAATACCAGGCGCAGACTGTCACGAAGGGTCACCATTCTCTGCGGACGACACTGGGGTCAAGGGCGGTGGTCCAGTGGTACCGACGTTTGAGCAAAGCGGGGGGGCCGATCCGCTGCTGATACTTGTCGGCGGGGGTCCTTGGAAGAGCGTTGCATCCGGTGGAAGGTGCCAGGAATTTGGTGGTTGAGTGACGGTCCCATTTGTTGCTGAGAAGACAGTCATTGCGGCTGGGACTGGGGACGGGCTGGGTTAGGAACGGGTGCAGCAAATCTTTTGGGTATATGGGCAGCGAGCGTAGGTGTCCCTGAGAGGCACTTTCAAGTTGTATAAGAGGTATAAAAAAACAGAGGAAAGGCCTACGCAAGCAAAAGGTAGCCCATGAGAATGCCTCAACGACCTTGGACAAGTCGCAATAGATCCGGCAGATACTGCGACATTCTGAAAAGGAATCATAACCCCTCGCTGACTTGGCACATTGTGGATGGACGAGACGAGACGAGAGACGAGAGTCAACTTACAACGACTTCGCTTATTTAGGTTTGTATTAGTCAGGTTGAATTTGGACGGACTTTACTTTTTTTTTTACTTTCCCTCACTCATCCCCCATGACGATCGTTTTCATCCCCCATATCCCCCGCATCCTGTATTGAAAAACACACAGCAACTTTGACAAGGTCTGTAATTCAGGTGGTGTCGACCCCGCAGTCCTATTAGCATTAATCCACTGACTGCCGCGCGTGCTCTCTCCCAAGGTTCCAACTGGTTATGGGTCGCGACCGCGATCTTCGGTGTTTGTGCCGTGCTAGTCCTGGTGTGATCGATGTTTGTATGTGTTCCCTATATATGCTTGGCATCGCACCTGCTTACGAAAACCTTCTCTCATCCAAGCAACCACGTGAGGCGTGGACATTCCATATTGCTCCCGCTATCCTCTTTATATCCACAATTAGGGATTTCACTATGGCATCCGACCTGGGAAAGACACCTATCTTCGTGGAGTTTAGGTTTTTTACCCACGCACAGATCGCGACATTTTCGTGCGTTTTGTTTCTTTGTCACTTTTCGTTCCCGAGTTTACATGTACGTGCATGCGTTCGGTAGTGGGTGCGATATGTCCAATGGTTCATCAACACACCGCTCATCCTGCTGTTGATACTTATGACAACCGGTGCCTGCCTGTCGGATATTTTCATCACACCATAGTTTTCGCCCTCATCCCGGTGGTCAGTGAGCTCGCAGGCATGCTGACCCCGACATGCTACAAGTGGGTATTTTTTGTTTTCGCCGTTTTGGTGCCCTTTTATGTCATGTAATCCCCTGTCTCACCTGTTCTCCCTTGCAGCTGGACCCGAGCGAAATCCAGCACATGGAAGTGGACCGACTGGGGAGGAACTCGTATCACCACCGCCTCCCCTCATTTCGACGGCGTCGTCCATGGCCGCGGGTGAACAGGGTGCACTCGGCGCTACTTAGCGTGTGGCCCTGCATCGTGTGCTGCTGCCTCCCCGCATTCATCTCGCAGGTGCCGCACCGCGATCGCGTGGTGCTTCGTCCACCGCGTCACACTGGTGCGCACCTCATCAGGTATGGCGTGGGCAGAGTGAGTCCGCGTGTGGTGCCGGAGCTCAGAGTGTTTGGGTGGGCGCTGTTTGGGGAAGGGTGAGAGCTGAAGGAGGAGCAGGCGGGTTGGTTGGTGCGCACTAAAGCAGAGGATGTGGACGAGGGTGGCGTCGCTGCGGGGTTCAGCCCCAACTCGTTTCGATGCCGCGCCTTCCCTGGGTCCCTCGTTTCGATGGCATCGTCCATGGCTGCAGGTGAATGGGGTGCACTCGGCACTGCTCAGTGTGTAGCCCCGGTGCCCCGCATTGTGTGCCGCTGCCTCCCCAACTCGTTTCGATCAGGCCCCGAACGCTCCATGGTCTTTTCTTGATTTTCTATTTATCCCTACCCTTTGCCTTCGCGTCGATTCGATATTTGTCCACCTCCTGAGCACTACTACTAGTATACAGGTACTATACTAGTTTTAATGATAATGTGCTTCAGTGTTATACCACTTGTCAGACTTGCCAGCTTGTGAACTTGTTAGTCTGGCCCAAAACAATTTTTTGCATTTTTTTCTGAACCGGTCAAAATTTTGACGTTCGCTTGTCAAGCTTGCGATTAGTCAACTTGTGCTGCTTGTACAAGCTTGTACAAGCTCAATGTCAAAGTACTGATGCGGAGGATGACAACACGTGCTGCCCCTGCAATTACATCCACCCTGGCTGATACGGGGATCAGGTCGATACTGACAACCCTGGACGAGACCTGACATCGTCGTCCCATTGTCGCATCCTCGCCCCTGCTCTCCCGCGCGCGCTCACCCGCTTCCGCTCATTTTGTTCGGTTTGCTCGCTCTGTCCGTTGTCTCCTCTTTATTTTGCACACAAAAAAGAGCCGGCCAACGTTGGCCGTCGGCATCCGTCCTCCTTCTCTTTCTGAGTTGCCTCCTTTTTATCCTCATTTCTTCTTACATACTCCATCTTAAACGCCTCCTTTTATCTCGATGTGTATATGTTGGTCTTGTCGCAGTTTGCGGGGACAATAAACCTCAATTTAAAAAAAAAATCGAAATTGAACGTGGTTGTGTCAGGTGCCGCTGCAGTGTGATTCCCGGGCCCGTCACGAGCTGTGGTAACTTCTCGCTCATACTCACTGGTAGCTCATATCGCCGAGGGCAGGTTCGTCGACCCTGGTTGGGTAGGCTAGTGATGGTAGTATGACTTTGTTGTTGGCCAAGATCAGTGTTCTGGGACCTTGCTGGGTAATCATATATAGGAGCAAGATATCGCATGCACAGATCCACTAGTACTAGTACTGGTAGATTGGCCACCAGGTGTGACGCCCTCGTGCTGGCTCACTCTACTAGTATCACGACGTGAGAGTAGCGCTGCTGAAGCCGTTGGCGATTGCAAAGGTAACGTGTGTCAAGACGATGAATGCTGTGCGTGTTTCGCACTAATTAGCGACGAGGTGTATACGTTAAATAGGAGAAACATACGCGAGTCTCTGTAAAACCGCTGCCAACTTGATGGCCATCATGACCTTCAACCTCTGGATTTCTACTTTCCAAGAACTCCTCAGCTGATTCATACGCCTCTTGGTCCGAGATGACGTCGTTTTCAGACACCGGGGAGTCAGAAGCGGAGAAGTCTCGTGGGTCCGGAAAATGCTCGTTTGATGGCACGATTTGCTCGACCTCAGCCCCGCTCCTGCTGCGAGTGTCACTCGGCGGCTCTAGATCTTCATCAGAAGCTGTGCTGACATCGGCCTACATGAAATGAGAAATGAAGTTGTCTTAATGCAAGTAAGGTGGTTCTCACCCTTTCCTCTGGATTTATACTTTCCAAAAACTCCTCAGCTGATTCATATGCCTCTTGGTCCGAGATGATGTCGTTTTCGGACACCGGAGAGTCAGAAGCGTCATGACCTAGAACCTCTGGATTTATACTTTCCAAAAACTCCTCAGCTGATTCATACGCCTCTTGGTCCGAGATGATGTCGTTCTCGGACACCGGGGAGTCAGAAGCATAGAAGTCTCGTGGGTCCGGAAAATGCTCGTTTGATGGCACGATTTGCTCGACCTCAAGCCCGCTCCTGCTGCGAGTGTCACTCGGCGGCTCTAGATCTTCATCAGAAGCTGTGCTGACATCGGCCTACATGAAATCGGAAATGAAGTTGTCTTAATGCTGCAAGTAAGGTGGTTCTTACCCTTTCCTCAGGCTCCGAGTCCCAAGTCCGCCTCAGGCTTTCATCTGCGGTGCTGGTGTCAATACATATTGCCTTCCCCTTTCCGCGAACTGGGAGAAACAATGCCGCTTGTTGATTAGCTTGCTAGTCGGGATAGGGTCGCTTCAGTATAGGCTGCACATAAACTATACAGTTCGGACGACATGCCATTGTCTCTGAGTGATATCTTCTATTTCTGGGGGTACCGGTTCTGTCAAAAGAGCCTGAACGAAGATGCTTCCGTGCTCGTGCTTGAAGTGAATTGATGTCATATTCTGTAGCATAGGGAAGAAATACCTACGCGTCAGGTCATGCTCAGAGTCATGCTGCAAGCCCCGGCCTGCTACCGAGTAAATTAGCAATACGTCCAGCTTTAGCCACAAGAATGGATATTCACCATCACTGGAATGAGGACTAGACATCCCTGCGGGCGTCGAATGGTGTGTGACACCTTCTAGACATGTAGTCTGAGAATGACTCGGCAGCAAGTGTAGTTTGCGAGACTCACTATCAACTTCGTCGGCACTACCAGCCCCATCACCTTCGTCATCTGCTGGCAATATCGAGGAGCTCGAGTCATATAGGGATGTGCGATTTGTTGTGCCCTGATGTCGGCGACTCGGACGGCCCGGGCGCCGAGAACTACTGCTAGCGGTGGCTAGTAGTAGCTGTTCATCATCCGTGCCACTGACAGTGCTATCTTCAATTGCACACAGTCAAAGGCCAATTAGATCTGACGTCGACGTGTCAACCCACCTGACTGAGGGAAGATTCCAAACCGGCCTGCGCCAGGCCGCTTGCGCCGGGTCACGGTGGCCATTGGTGACATCGCCGTCTTGCCACTGAGAAATATGATTAATTGAAGGTCCTGAGGTGTGCACATTACACACACCATATATACATTCTATCTAGCATATTTTGATCAAAAATTGGATCTGTCTCTCATTGTCTTACGTAACCCTTCGACATCGACATCAGATGACTACCTAACAAGTTCTGTCGTTTCCGTATACATTGGGAACCAGGTTGTTTAAGTAATAAAAAAGGCATCGCTCACTTGAACAGCCAAGTGAGCGATAGCGAGTTGAACAGACACGAAGACAGCGGGCGAGAAAGTAAGTTAGAGTTGTCGGAAGTCGTCGGAACGCGAGGCTCTCTGAAAGTGTGAGGGTACAAAGGGAATCTGATAAGTAATGCCGAGAAGTAAGAACGTTAACACATCAGCAAACGTAAAGACGTCGTAGCCGAGGCAACATCGATATCATGGCCCCTTTTGTCGAGATGAAGGCGGGTGAAGCGTCGAACAAGGAGACTTGAGAACCAGCCGATTGTGAAGATCTCGAAAGACAAAGCCAGGGAATATACCAAAGTAGGCCAACAATAGGGAACGGAAGGCGATCTAGAACGAAACGGGAAGCAGAGACAAAGGGAACAGTTATGTGGCGACTCGGAGAGGCCGCAGAGGACGGGTGGCCGAGGCGTAAAGACGTTGTGGCCGAGGCAACATCGTGGTCCCTTTCGTCGAACAAGCAGCCGAAGATATCGGCAAGAGAAGGAGTGGCACAAGGCAGAGCTGGGAGAACGAGGATGGCGTACGGAGCGAGGTTGGCCCCAACAGCACACGCTACTACTAAGGCCGTGCGCACGGGCGACGTAGTGACGATCGATATCGATGATCAGGCTATCACCCAATCGAGTGCGTAAGTACGGGCGAATCTGTGAAAATAAAGGAAAATCTTACCGTCACTCCTGTCAGATAAGGCGCAGGACTGAGGGCACTGGTCATAAGCTAAGAAGAAAAGTGCTATAAGATAAGTACGAAATTTCACCACCAAAAGGGCATGATCGCGAAAAGCATCCGCATACAGTTGCGGTGATGAGACAAGGGATAATTATAAGGAACTTTAATCACGCACTCCGAGTCCGACTTCAGGCTTCAAGCTTCAAGCTTTCAAGGTTTTGATGCTAATAGTAGTAGGGAGCACATGTACAGCCGCCGGCCATCATGATGTGCGTATACATGAGGCACCTTTAGTATGATACATACACTTCCGTAGCATCACATCTAGTATTTATGAGAGACCTCTGCACGAATGTGTATGTACACGCTAAAATAACATTCAACATCACTACCAGTGTGTCGGTTTGCATCTGGGTCAGGTCCTTCCTTGAGGCTGGGCGTGGCAAATGAATAGAGGCGCAAAGCATACGGAGACGAATGACAAACCTCTGTGCTCTTCATATAACTCGGAAATGGCCATCCAAGCTCCACACGGGCGATACATAGCCCCATATACCTGACAATGACCAATGAATTATGATTATCTGCCTGTGTGCATGTGATCAAAACTCACTGAGCGACAGCAGAGCGAACTACCGAGTCAGGTGGAGCTCGCTTTACATATGACTTCCTCTTCCCGACAAACAGTACCGCAATCTCCCCGCGCCAGGGGATATGAGGGAAGTCCCGCTTCAAATTGGGATTCGGACCAAGGCGGATATCGAAATAGGCGGAAACCAGGAGAGTGTGACCAGCGACTCGTATGAGAGTATCAAATACCTCTGGTTGAGAGGCACTAGGAATGAAGAATGCACCTTCTACATCGACATACGGGGGATGAATCGTGTTCGCATGCCGGTGTATAGGAAATTCCGCATCAAAGTTGTGTCTAATGGTTCGGCAAAGCCATCTCCCCCAGAGATAGCCATATACGCTGCGAGTTGTGGTCTGAAGTGTTAAGGACATGTACAGATTCATTGGTTCGCGTCAAAGGCACAAAGCAAAAACGTTATGCACTTACAGGAACCCCAGGGTGTGAGCGGCGATGAATGACCATTCTCGATGTCGACAGGCTGAGAGTAAGAGCCAAAACTGTCCACTGGCAGTTCTAGCACGTATTCTGAAAAGTGTGCACATACGCCTTAAATACATTCAGTCACCATGTGGAATTACTGCGGTGGCATTGAAGATCGTGAAATCTGGACGGCACATCAGTAGTACTCGTACTATCACCTAGACGCATACATAAAAAAATCTATTGTCACCTGTTTCGGGGGATGAAGCCACTGACTGTGGAGCTGTGTCTTTTGCAGATTCATCGCCTGACTGTATCACGTTCCTTGGCCCGTTAACATGGGCCGATATAACGTCTATTGTCGTATCTTTCTGGACTAGTACTGGTGGCTCGTTTGAGAACGCATAGGATGAAACGAATGACCGTTTGGTTCTTTAAACGTTAGCCGGACATGAGGCCTTACGATCGGAACAATCTATACGCTGAGCAATATGATAAACCACATCTTCGTTCTAGTGTTAGATCCACCGTTCCTGGGTATGAAAGCTTTGAAACGGGGCACATTCCCAAAATCGAGGATTCTTGGTGAAAAAGAGTCATTACGTGAAAATGGAAGATGGAGAGATAGGCACACTGGAATCGCAAAGATCAAGACGCCGAGTCATTTACAATTCACGAAGCAGTGGCATCACTGGTAGTCTGTTACTAGTCACACTAGTATGTCACAGAGGTTAACGCACCGGTCAATCGATGCCTACACGGTCACGACGTCGCGAGACGCAGTCAAAAGAGAGAAGAAGCCGATCGTCACCCGTCATGTGCACGATCACGCTCTGTCCAATGAGGACGACGGATGCGGAAACACTCGCTTGCTGACAACTTTGAAGGAGAGAGTCTGGGGAATCCTAGCAGGCACGTCGGGAGAAATGCGAACGGGGCACATACCGAAAACAGGGGCAAACTGAGGAATACCCACATAAGGCAGTCGAGGTGACTAAACGCTGCAGACGGTAATGACATCCGAGGGAAAGTACATCGGACGGAGAGGGGCGGGAGAGAAGGCACACGGGCAAGAATACAAATTGTGGAGAGGTGTGTGGAGAAGAAGTACGGTGGCGATGTTCGACATCGACCGGTGTTGGAGGTACACGGTCTCGGCATGGTCGCGCGCAACACACGGTCAAAAGAGAAGAAGGCAGGCGTCAGTTGTCAATTCACAATGACGCTCGGACCGATAAGCGCACTTGCAGCCCGCGTGATCTTACGTGACTGTGTTTGGGGAATGCGACGTTGCAGAATCGGAGATGCACGAAAGATGAAGATGGGAACGCTGCACATGTACATAGGGGAGAAAGGGGTTAACTGAGGATGAGCCAGATTGGGCAGTTGGGGAGAGTAAACTGTGCCATCAGTGATGTCATTCGCAAGAAACTGGTTCCCCAACTGCCATTTCGGGATGACACACGCAAACAGGAGAGAGGGGGGGAGAGAATACGCAGCGAGAGGAAAGAAAGTTACCGAATGGTGTCCGGATCATTCCCATTATCGACAGTCATGAGACGTCGGAGGAACGGTGACAACAGAATCGTGCACGTTTCGTCCTCTGTCGAGGTTGCACAAACGTCGTGGACGGTGTGTCGGAGAGTGAGCCACTGTTGAGGTTGGAGAGACGTGGTGGATAAGGCGTCGTGGCACGGAAGAGACGGCGTAAACGGTCAGAGAAGAGGACGACGAAACATGGTAAGACAACAGTGAACGGAAATTTCTCGTATGAGAAGCAAGCTTAACGTTCGATGGCTCTCGACCTCGTGCTCCCCGCGATACACGGCCACGACGGGAGACGCGGTCGAATCCGAGCGTCACGACGTCACCGCGTCACCAGTCAGGTGCACGATCGCGCTCCGACCAATGAGGACGCCCGCAGCCCGCGTGACGTTACGACCGCGTACTCCTTTAATATAATAGATAAGTGGGCCATCTTCATGTCGCCTCGCTGGGGGATTGCTCTCCGTTGTGCGCAAGATAGAAACAGCCTAGTACTAGTAGTACTAGTGGCCCGGGTTGGTGACGAACATGATATGAGAGGCCGCGCTGATGGAAACAAGCTTCACGTCACTAGCACCATATGTACATGTCATGTTGTTCGTGATTCAACCTCACGGCAGAGGCAAGGAATTACATGCGCAGGAGGAAGAAGGATAGGCCCAATTGCACTGGCAGCCATCGGCGTGCCAACCCGTGTTGTTGTCGATATCCGAAAATGCCAGTGAGAGAAGTCAATTCTCTCCTGATCACATGAACGGATGAGTCTGGCTATCTCGACAGTCCCAATGAATGACTCGCGCAGGTCATCAAGGGCTGTACGCATACTACTCCGATTCGAATTCACTATATATGTACAAGACTTCAGTTGTTTAGCCAATCTGAGTCACCGACTTTGTTCGCTTCTCCTTTCTTGTTTCCGTCGTGCTGGTCGTCGCTCGCGTAACCCAACTTGGCTCACCATTTCTGCGAATGGAAAGGACCCGGTCATGATTGAGGGGATATTCCGCGTTTTTGGCGACAGTTTCCCATTGTCCACCAACGCCAAGCATCCAATATTGATAGGTATTGTTAACCCTGTCGAAATGGATATACAGATGTCCCGTCTTGGATTGCGGGACCACAGGTGGCGACTGAATGCTTGAATCAGCCCGGGAGGAGTACCAAATGGTGTAGCCGCTCCCAGAGCTGGAGTTGAATGGCCGCTGGTTCACTTGATAACCAGGATGAGCGCCTCCAGAGGACGCAGCACTTGCGACCCCGTCACGAGAACCCAGCGGCTCAGTTACAGCCTGCGGCTGAGCAACACTGGAACCGAGATTACAATAAGAAGACACGGGAGAAGGAAAGGCCACGTGTGAGATGTACACACCTTTGTGCCTGCACACGTACTTCTGTGAACTTCTGTATTCCGAGGAGTGCAAGAATGATACCCTGCTTTGCCTGAGGCGAAATGGCCAAGGTGTCAAGGTGAACGCTCAAAACCTGTTCAAGGTCACTACCGCTGAAGTTTGCTGACATCAAACTGGCGATGGCGCTGGCCATGACGGATAGGGATGGAGAGGATGTGTGGGGTTGCAGGATGGCTGCAATCGACTGCGTTATTGCGTCGACACTGTTAGAAGCACTAGCAAATGGACTCAATTAGGTACAAGGCAGCGCCCAACGTGGCGGGAGAAATAGCTACCTAAAGCTAGAAGCGCCTGCATGAACCTGAGGAGTGCAGCTGTCAACGGGCTGGCTAATGACGCGTTAGTGGACTGTGCTAGAATGCCGTGATCAGAGTTATGCAATTGTTGAGCTCACTCCATAACCTTCGCCAAGTTTGTTAGTCTTCCATCTTTCTCTAAATTATATCGCCTCATGGTGAATCTCTGTCGGAAGATCGTCTGCATAACACGAGGTATAACACAAAGTTGGTATTTGTTTTGACGGCGGACGACAAGAAGACAAACTGACTTTTGTGGCTCTAGGACACATGTCGCTGCCATTGAGTTGAACTGAATAGCGATCGTCGCTGTCACTATGGTTATCAGATGACTCTGTCATGATTTACGGCGAGGTAGGAACGTCAACGGCGGATGAACGAACAATCTGGTGTGATTTATAGGCACCGCCGTCTGTCAGGGCCAAGTGGCATCATTGTCCTCTATTCGGTAGGACTACTAGTAGTACTGGCGTTTGTGCTGACACATAACCCGGGCCGAGAACCGAGCAGAGTTTAGAATCCTATCTATCTATCTCTCTATTATATTAAATCTATCTATCTATCTATCTATTATCTAAAGAGCCCTGTCGCCGGGCTGCGATTGGTGGGTGGCAGGCGGAAGGCTGCTTGCGGAAGGAGGCGTGCTGAAAACAGCTCAGCCCACTGTGATTGGTCATCGTCACTCTTACTGTTCGGCCTGCCACTCACACGACTCGGATGTACAGTGGTGAGCATGGACGTCTCTGGCGGCAGGTGGAAGCCTGCTTGCAGAACGCCGCACGCTGGGGGCGTCCCCACACTTCACCGGTCACACTTGCCTCCCTCTTCTTTTGACCACGTCTCGCGCGGAACGACGTCGTCAAGTAGCTCCAACAGGAGGCCGTGGAGATCACGAGATCGATTGGCGTCGCCCCTTGCTCCGGTGTGTGCTTTTATTCTCTGGTTTTCCTCTCCGATCAACTCTGCGTGTTCATCTAGGGCGTCGATATCGCTTGGATCCGGGTTTGGCAAACTTGAAGAGTCGACATGTTTGAGCGTCCAAAGGGCGGGATATCGGGCCCAGGAACGTTTGCCATATTTGTCGGACACACCAGCAACACCATGCATGTGGTGGGTATAGCCCCTTGGTTGATGCCTGGATGTGATCGAGACGCGGTCGGTGGGGACAGTTCGCCTCCGCCACGGCGGTTGGTTCAAGATGGGGGGGAGGTCAGGTCCAGTGACGTCGAGTAGCTGGGAGCGGCTGGCCATTGGGACCAGACGGCTTAACTGGCCGGGCGGATGCAGGTGTCGGGCGCACGGGTTACAGTTGAGCGGAATGCCGCTGCCTCTCGCTGTCGCCCATGGGGGGGCGAGCCTGTGGAGTACCGGCAAGTTTGTTGGGAGGGAGAGGAGGTGGATGGCCGCTTCGGTGGCCAGACGCCTGCCTCCCTCTCTTTCGACCACGTCTGGCGCCGAAAGATGTCGTCACTGTGTAGCTCCACTGGCAACTGGATGCTGCGGAGACCACGAGATCGATTGACCTTCTCTGGTGTGTGCTTTTCCTCACTGCTTTTCCTCTCTGATCAACTTTATCTTTTTGCAGAATGTCTCGCACGCGTGCGACAACCTACGACACCCTGCCCGGCTAGATCGTCTACCTCGCACGCTGGCTGCGGTTATTGTGTCGCACCACCAAAGCCAACAGTCGCCACATTCCAGGGAACGGCTCAACCGACAACATCAATGCTACAAATTCACATAGCCGTAGCAACAAAGTGCGCCTGTCCCACTGTTGAGGAGTGTTCTCTTCTGTCACTTTTCTCCTATCGTCCGCTTGGTTGTCGCATCCCAAAATGGCAGTTGAGGATGTACTTTCTCGCGGATGACATCACTGATCGCAGAATTTCGTCTCCCCAACTGCCTTACCAGGGAAAGGCCGACGTTGTCGCCGGCCACCTTGCTTGCCGTGTGCAGTGGTTCGTGGGACGGGTGCAAATTCTTTCTCATTCGTAATGAGGAATTTGGTTTTACTGTACAGGCAACTCGGAACAGTCGCCTGCAGACTCACACGGATGCGGTGTCCACGGATATCTCTCGCCGCACGCTGGCGCATCCTCACCGTTCACCGCACACACTTCCCTCCCTCTCTTTCGACCACGTCGCTCCAACAGGAGACAGCGGAGATCACGAGATGAATTGTCGTCGCCCCTTTCTGTGGTGTGTGCTTTTCTTCTCTGCCCTTTGTCTCTGACCAACTCCGTTGCAGAATGACCAGCACGCGACGACGCCCGGTCGACATGTAACAGTCACCGTCTGCTCACGCGGTCGATGACTGATCAACCGCTGACCGAGAGCAGCACACGGTCGCGTCGCCCACGCTCACAATCGACCGCTCACCGTGAGCTTGCGAACGCTGACCACCAGGTGCGTCACTTCCTCCACCGCCGACGGGGTACATGACTTATTGACCGGCTGTGACTACAGCCCCGACGTCGCACATGGCGATCACAAATTCCACATCAGATGGTGCGCAGTCACTGAAGAGAGGCTGTTGTCCGGTCGCACCCTGTAGCTCTTAGGGGTCAGTCTGCCAATGACACCGATGCGGTGAGCAGCAGTTTTTTCCTTTCACAGTGAATCTTTCACTGGATGCCTGCTGATTCCTTGATGAGGACAATGCTTCGCTCAACCAGCAGAACTGCGCAGCGCAATCAATTCCTGCGCGAACGTGTAGCGTTCGAAGGGAACATTTCTCCATCTCATCGACTCCTCGCGTACATGTCGTCTGATCAAGAGACCAAAATCGACTCATGACAACTTCGATTTTCACGTACAGCTCTCAGGGGTCAGCTTCTATATATGATTGTCTCGATCAGATTGGACGATTGGACGGCATGCCGCGTGTGTCCCCTTTTCTCTGTGCCACTGTACATGTAGTATTTCAATTTTAAGTTGACGTGATCCCGACAATGCCATCAATCCCGTGCGGAGCACGGGTCAACGCTAGTCTATTATATTAAAGGAAAACAGACGAAAATCAGCGATTGGACGATGGCAGGCGGAGGGTCGCTTGCGGAATGCGGACGGTTTATTGCGGATGAGGGCTAGTGACTGATTCCGCCAGTAGCTCTGATTGACATTTCTGTATCTAAATCGTAATTTGTCTATGCCGCTGTAACGATCAACATTGTACTCGCTAATCCCGACCACGGGTTAACTCTAACTTGCCGAGCTGTGATTGGTCGACAGCGGCGGAAGGCGACATCAGCTCCTGTCGGAGTTATCCAATGAATAGTCCATTGCTGCACCGAACAATGAGCGTAGCCCCCCTGCGTCAACGTTGAAGCTACCCATGAGCCGCTACGTGCGCAACACCTGCATGGATAATGTGAGAAATCGCTCTGAGGGTGCGTGATGATCGCCCTGTGAATTGCGAATAGGCAGGTCAACGATTCTCTGCGTGCGCAACATCAACCCTCACCGTCCTCGGATGATCGGTCATGCACCCGATCAGGAGTCATGTCCACATCGTGAAGAGTAAAAGCAGGGGGGTGGAAGAAGCAAACGCACTCGAACGAGGCAAAAAAAGCTAACCTTGCCAGGACATTTTCCCAACCAGACGCGCTCGGACTCCCGTGCGACAAGGATCCACAACACGTCTGAGCAGAGATTCATTAATGCCCAGGCTGAAGAAAAGAAACAAAAGAAAAGAAACAACGGAGGGAAGCGTTGGGGCTGGGAAAACTGTCGGTAAAATTTTACGACTCACTCTCCTCTTCAAAGTTGAAAGAGGGTGCACGTGACTACTATTTGCATCTATTTACCTTTGTTTGCTTCACGGGTCAACGCTGGAAGACTCAGATGCGGAGTTTGAAAATTTGACATGTGCTGCATTGCCGATGCCTGAGACAGTGAGGAAAGCCCATGGATTGAAAACATCTAATCAAACAATATGATACAGGCATGCACTGGGATGTCAATTATTCGATCTGGACTTTCTCTGTCTCATAGCTTGCAAGAGAGCTTGAAGGCTCATCGGAGTCCCATCGATCATTACCTGGGTCAGTATACAGGCTCTGCACCCCAGATTGCTTCCAGGGCAATGTTGAAGACGATGACACGCTCAAAATGTCGCCGAACCAGTTCCCAGCCCGACGAATACGATGGACGTCCCAGGACCAGAAAACTATGCTGCAAGCAAGGGCGAGTATGCCGATTGCCAATGTCATCCTCTACCGCGTGCAAGTCAGCTAGCTGGTTCAAGAAAACCTTGTCTTGCCTTACCCGTGTTGTCAGTAACTCCATCATCCGTTCCTTGGCCGTTTTTGGCCTTGGCCGCTTCGAGCCGCGAGGCTGAATCCAATATTTTATCACCGTTTCTGGCCCCCGTTCAGATACCCCGGTTATTATCTGACGACAATTTCCAGCAGGGGCATATGCCTTCAAACCGAGATCAAGTAATATGAGTAACTTGTCAGAGTGATTATACTGGATGACACGAACCACAGCCTGCACAATGTCGCCTGCTGTCCGACCCACTCTAGATCTCAGTTTCTGCCTACAATAGGGGATGTTCGAATCACTCACAATCATGCGGAAATGACTCTACTAGTGCGTGGTCTCTCAAGCTCGTAGTCCGAGCACAACCCGTCGATGTTCCTGATAGCACTGCGGTGCCCGCGTGAATGAAGGTCACGGGAAGAATAACGTTCTCGGAGATCGAGTGAGTCGTAGTATGCTGGAACGAGGTGCCCATAAAGTGATTGGAATCAAGTGAATACCAATCTATGCCATCGTATAGGTTGGTCACAGCGAGAACCTTCTGATTTGGAGATACTGCAGAACAACCTCTGAATCGAATCGAATTATGTGAGGTTACGTTAACAAGCCAGAGATATGGCCATACATCTTACAGGATCGAGGGCGTATTCGCCATTTGATTTCAAGCGTTTTCACATTCCAAGCTCTATGAATACGCCGGTGGCAGAGGTGATTAGCGAGATATATAGGAGTTGCTCTCGGTCAAAGTAACTTACATCACACCATGGTCCAGATAAGTCGCCAAGAGGACGTCGCTCTCGGCTCCTAAGAAGTGTAGCGATCGTGCTATAGGCTCTGGCAACTCTCCTTCAAGCTCGGGGAATTTGGGCGGGTCTGGAAGCCGGGCAACGACTTCCCACGTAGCTATCAGTTGCTTTTGTCAGCCCCAGTTTTGAGCAAAGCAAGAGAAGATAAAACGAACCCATAGTCCCTTGTTTGATCAACTGCACAACATTTCCCGAACTAATGGCCAGTGCTGTGCCCCTTTGCACGATGCTGTGGACAGGGCCAGGGACGTTGTTGAAGGTATGATAGTACGCGTTTTGCTGTGAACAGAATCCCGTCTATATCCATGCAGGTACGAAAATGAGAGGCGCTTACATCTTCGGAACCATCATTGAGACATATTGTATGGACATCGCCACTCGCATCACCAGCAAGGATAGTGTAGCCAAAACGAGTGTGCCAGAGTAATGCCGTTACAGGTGCTTTGAGTTGAAAGCGACGAAGCTCCCGACCACATCCGTTACCCTTGAAGATGATAACAAGGCCGTCGTCTGCCCCACTCGCGAACATCGATCCATCGTACGAAAATGCCAGTGCATTTACGGAATCTCCATGCTTGACGAGAGTTTTCTGTAGTATGTACGTGCCCATTTCTCAGAGGCACTTGACGCGGGAGCGATAGGAATCTGATGGGAGAGCGCTTGCAGAACAGTTAATAGAAACTCGTACAAGCCTCATAATTTTATATTTTATAGGATGGACAATGTAGTCAATTTAGGGCTGCTTCAAAGAACCGTGCGTGTGTATACCTTGCATCCCAAAGATGGGTCAGACAATGGCCGGTGGCATTGAAAAAAGGTCGAGATCGGGGGTAGAGCACGACTCGGACGTGTCACTGGCACGACCCCGAGCCCGAGCCCGAGCCCGAGTCCGAGTCCGAGTCCGCCGACTCGGATTCAGACTCAGTTCGGCCCAGGGAAGGATCATGAGATAGCGCACAACGTTTAGATGATAAATTCCTCCATTGTTCTCCTTATCATCAGCGATCTCATTGTTAACTTGTTCTAGAATCCAAATGATGTCGTAATTGATCTCCTCCATTCAGTTTAGCTCGACAGCTGGTGCAGGCTCCAACGCTACATATATATATGAACTACGTGCACATGCAGCATCACTAGTACTGCCAGTGGTTACGGGTACTTCGTGCAACCCCCGGGCTATTCCTTTTATGTTCTTTGTAAAAAAGAAAAGATAGTCATGCCACACTCATGCCACTGTAAGGTGGACTTCAGGTTCACGGCTACACTCGATTTCGACTCTTTTGGACTACCCAACTTCGACCTCACGCCTGCCCTCAACTTCAACCCAATTTGGGCACTTCTCCTTCGACTTCGCGCCTAGTATCCCTCGACACGACTCGTTTCGACTACTGTACCTCGACGTCGACAGACTTCGAACCCTCTTCGGCCGATTCTAAAGTCACCAAGAAACGCCTCAAATCCGCTCATTTGTACATACCAGGTACTGTACATGTCAGGTATCACCCGCTGCTGGGAATCGTGGGATCTCTGTGATACCGTCTTTGGACTTTCTATAGCTAGACTATGGACCTTCTAATGGCCTTCTAAAGTGTCATAAAATGCACTAAGACACAACAAATAGTTTAGACCGTAAAGCCCAGCTAGCGAGTGTCACACTTTGATCTAAATCATCTCTAATTAAGACTATCAAGTGCGTTGTGCATATTTCTATCAATAAACAGGTTTACATAAAATAAATCGAGAACCATCGAGGCGCAATATGTCTTTGCAATTCCCGCTGCTCACCTGATGTCGCTTAATATAACCTTTGTTGGGCTGACGATATTCTTTCGATTTCCAACTCGTCCTCGCGCCAGCCCTAAACATCAATCTGAACTATCTGATTGAGATGTCTCAACTCCATCATGATCAATCCACCATCGCGCCCTTCCGCAAAAACCAACATCACCTCCATCCTCGACTCCGACGCTTCCTCAGCGGAAGACATCAGTTGGACATGTACAGCCTTTCGAAGTGTATGGACTTGTACATATTGAGTATCGCTGTTGGGGACCTTCGCATCAGTCTTTGGCATTGCTTACTACTTTTAGTCTACTTGCAACTTTTAGCCCTCTCTTTCAGATTCTTTCTATTATACTGGTGCTACGAGATGCCGCCCATCAGCGCGCTACCACTCTTCCACCGCCCCTTACCCTCTTTTACGGACTATCGAGCGACGTCGCGTGCGACGCCAGGCAGTTCGGAGCGTTAATGTTCAGTTACCGATCCCGGCTGAAGCGTTACATTTCCCCTTTCCTTTCGACTATCATTCGTTTCACACTACTTTATAATTACTAGGATGTCCTAGGGGGCAGTGTTGTCTAGCATTGTCTCAATTTTTTTGTTGCTTGAACTACTTACAGAAAACAAGACAGAAAACACTTAAAAGGCCTTGCCCATTGGCCTAGAAGGGCATCCAATATACTACTTTCATTTAGGATCATCTCGTTTTGCACTGAATTATCGCTCTTGTCGTCTCCGAGTCGTCTCGTCTCGTCTCGTCTCGTATTACTCTCGTTTTCATCTCTAACGCGTTTAAACGTGTCGCGAGTGCCTTCATCGTTCCCGCGCACGTCCCTCCTAGTCCTCGTCGACTCCGAAGGTAAGAGTCTTACCTTCGGACTTGCCTACGTTCAGTAGTACTAGTAAAAAAAAAAAGGAAGGACAAAGTCCGAGTCATTTCCCTCACTCGTTACGGCTCCGGCCTCGACCCATGCGCTCGACAACCCAATGTGTCCATCACTCCCGATCCGAAAACGTGCCGCGGGCGTCTTTAACGTTCCCACGCATGCCCCTCCTATCTTTTTTTGACTCCTCGAACTCGCCTGTCAAGTCACCTGTGTTCTTTGAAGTATGTTCACGGGTTTCCAGGGAGACTCGGACAGGGTGCGCAGATGTAGCATCTCATCGATTGCAACAGCTGCCAGGCTTTTTTTTTGAATACTAACTTTTACTCAGCTATCAAGTGACGTCAGGGAGAACAGTTCCTATATACCACGTGCATGACCTAGCAGAACTAAAAACCTAAGTCTTGTCACGTAATGTGTCCATCAGGCCTCGGCGAACCATTCTCTTCTCCTCGGTGTTGAGCCGGGCGGAGCGACGGTCGGAGGTGCTTTCGTAGGGCTGGTCCGAGGCCAGCTCTCCATCTGTGGGGTTAACCGGAAGCCGTTGTTGGGCGGCTTCGCGCGCCGTGGTGGGTGCCTTCCTCTTCGAAGCTTGCTGCGCCTTGGTGACTGAGGGAGTGACCTTGGGGGCAGGGGGTGCGGTGAAAGTCTTGGGGGGGATCGGCTTGTTCAGACCTGCTGGGGCGTCGGTGTCACCCTTGCCCTTCACTTCCCCACTCTTTCCGCAGCTGCCAGGCTTATCTACCTCCTCGCTTTCATCATGTGTGATCGAGACCTGGATGAGCTGGTAATTGATGCGTGTCATCCTGTCAGCTTCACCTCTCTATTTATCGAATGGAGATACTAACCCTATCCATGGGAAGGACATGGACAACTTTGCAACCCCTTATTTCTAGCGGTGTTACCGCCACGTGGGAGATGACGCTGGACTGTTCGACAAGGATAGGTGGCCCTAGCTTTTCTCCAGACAAAAACCCTCCCGCAAAGCCAAATCTCCGATATGATTTGTCAATGTCAGCTAGTTCCGATTGAAGAGGTGCGTAAGGTTGAATGCAGAGACAAATGGAAGGATGGCGAAGTTGCCCTTCGTCTCCCTGACCACTGGCACTACGAGGATCAATTTGGTAATGTAGAAAAGCATATGTGATTTGGCCCGGCTCTGGATGGGCAAATGATTCTGATGAGTCCAGCTTGGGGGGTCTGAAGAGGACGTGACTATTGCGCGGTCGACAACTTGCAGTTGCGTACTCAACACCTCGAAGTGAAAACTTGTCTAAGAACTTAGCACTGGTAAATACCGGTATACCAGGAGAACCATTTGTAGGCTTCCGGTTTAGGAACCGCGCCAATAGCGGAAGAATGGCATCAGGGAGACTCGTGTCACGCAAAGACGCCTCGTCAAATGCAAAGTCCGGTTGCTGTGTCGGCTGCGCCGTATCGACCATATGGGCCAGGCGTGTTCCACGGACGTCTTCGGCAACGAAGCGTTCATATGTTTTTGCAAGTTCGCCAACACGTTCACGCACTTCACTGTGGTCAAAGAGCAGTGCTCGTAGGTTTGCATCTCTTGCAGAGCTACGCATGAATGTCAACTCGAGCTCACCTGTTAAGATCACGGTGAGTGCCGGGCGCACAGTACATGATAAGAAATCAGTCACAAACCGAGCTTCATGTTATGATTCTGACTCTGCATGGAGTGGATATATCGTTCATAAAACGCGGCTCCATGGGTGTGTGCTGGTCCAAAACCTCTAAGGATGTCGCCATAGTGCAACGCCGCATGGTGTATGGGTTTTACTTTCGCGAGCTTGTATAACTCTTTGAAACTAGTCAAGTAACGATGAATGTAATGTTCGTATTGTTCGATGTCTCCCTTTGAGATTGATCGTAAGTTGGCAATCTGGACTGCACGAACCAAGTCCATGAAATTCTGGAGTTTGCGTTTCCTGTCTTCGGGTGCGTCATCTCCCCCCCAAAGTCTGATTAGGGTGATGGGAAGGTGTACGGTGCAGATGACTCTCCAGTTGTTTGCACTGAGTTTTCCGCGTGCGGCAGTCCCCCAGTTACGAGGAACATCTGTCACCCAGGAGGGAAGTTGGGTGCGTTCCATGTCTTCCCAAATGGCTTCCATGATGTCCTTCCCAAGAACAGTGCCGGAAGTAGAAGTAGCCTTCCCACCCTGCGCAGAATTCTCCGGGGAAGCCTGAGGGACATTCTCTTCCACCTAACCCAAAAATTAAGTAGGATCGCTTTCCAGTATTTTGCGCACGTACCCAAGCGGCAGCGGCATCATATAAATCATCTTTTGTGCGAAGTTCATGAAGTCTTTCGGGTGTTATATTACAGTAATCACGACAGACGAATTGAAGTACAATCCTTTTAGCCCGCAACACAGTATTGGAGGCAGCGCGATCGTTGAGTTGCTTGATGCACTTGTTAATGGCCTCCAGTTCTTCCTTCTTTGGTTTTGTTTCCTTATTCAGAGTGCGAATAGATGCCACCTGGGAGGAGTCAAGCTTAATGCCTAATCTGAATGCCTGGGCTGCTTACAGAGTCATCCGTAGCGACGCTTCCCTCACGGGTGTTTCGAGATTCTGCGTTGTTGACACCGGTTTGAGGAGTGGTGGAGGCTGAAACAGCTAGTGGTATGGGCTCCGTAGAATGGACAACGGACGATTGGATTGTCGAGGACGAGGCCATCTGGTGCTGCACTTAGTTTAAGTACTAGTAGATCCCATCGTTTCTTAAACCCATGGAACGACTTACCCATTCAACTATGCCCCCGATTAGCTGCCGCCTATTACCTGCACGATGTAGGTCCTTGTCGCTGCAGATGTGCCACAGGATATCACGAGAACAGTCCTTGAGTTGTTCGCGAAGACCTTCCGAATTCGTTGCTGTGCGTATGACTTCATTCCACTTGTCCAGTTCGGGAGCTGATGGCCTAGTAATTGCCTTGGTGGATTGCAACGCCAACCCGTCACCACTCGGGCTGGTAGTATCGATTCCCCAAACTTGCCGAAGGTGAGTCTGGAAGAGCCCGGCATCGAAAACGTGCATAGGTTCAATAGCCGTGAAAAGAATAGGGTTCCAATAAGGTAGGTCAAGAAGAGGGGACCATCGTAGTCCATGACCTTTGAAGATGTCTTCCTGCTCTTTGGTCGTTGGCGCATCCCTCCATCGCCTTGCAACCCGAGCATGGTCACCAACATCTCGCTCTGGCCATGTACGTTTGTCAAGGTTTTCAATGTCTTGAACCTTCAGGTTACAGAGCGTGCAAAAAAATGTCGCTGTTGGGCTTGCAAACCCACCAGCCTGTCGAGCAGCCAGCATATCCGAGACGACAGGCACCAGTATAGCCCGAACCCGACGACCGGACATATGTCTTGATGTACGGGAATACCAGACACCAGGCTCAAAGAACTCGAGCAAAACGTCAACGAGAAGTCCGATCGGGTGGTTGATATCGGAGAGCGAAGGTTTCTTTGGCCCTGGGATGATGCCAGCAAGGAACATGTTCTCGGGACGGTACCGCAAATGAGGGGGTAGGTTGAGCAAAATGAGCCAGATGGCCGTTGACGAGACGGTCTGCTTAGCTTCTTTCATATGATAGGGGTTAAAGCTGTCCATGGACAACGAAAACGCCAGACGCGTCTCATCTACAGGTCCTGGAAGGAATCGTTCGCCTTTTTTCAGAAGGATTTTACACAGGTGTCCCCCGTCCCATATGTCCTCCATTCTCTCTTTTCGGGGTCTTCGAAAGGCCTTGAACACCGCCTCCTCGATAGCGGGCCTCGAGAGTAGCCATCCAACCCATTGCTTCAGATCTTGAGCATCGTACTTGAACCGGGGAACCACATAAAGCTTGCCACTGATAGTGACAGAGTCGAATAAAGGCTCGCCACAGGCCGCATTAGATTGAACACGACGGTGTGTACAATGGTGTAGGGTAGATGAAACCAACGGGACGTCCTCTGAGGCATCACCGTCAGCATTCTCCATCGAGTTATCAAATCCGTCCGAGAAAGCAGGCGCCTTTCTCTTCTTTATCTTGACGGCTGAATACGGATATAGACAATAACACGCAGGACAGCAGATGTAGCTGTGAGTGATGGGGTCAAGATTATACAAGGTGAGGAGCTTTCTTGGGTCCTTCGGGACTGTACTGGCCAACGAGACAAGCGAGGGGTGGCTCTCCAGAATACTCCTCATGCCGGCCAGCAAAACAGTCGCGCCACGACGTGGAAGGCGATATAGAATATACATTACAAGTGTTGTCATATAAATGGCAAGGAGAGTCGGGTTCTTTGGATGGTTATGCATGAAGTGACTTTCTGAGGAATCATTCATTGTCAGCGGCATTCACCACATCGAGAAGACATGAGCATGCCTGTATTGACAACTGCTCCCTTGATACCACGTTTACTCCGCTGACCTGACCACTCAACCTCCTTCGAACGGTTTAACCTGATGAGTTCCTGAAGAACTCGGTCTTCCATCCCTTCCCTTGCTTCAGTGTCCTCTATCAATTCCAGAGCGCCTAGGATGTCACAAAGTCTGCGTTCATGCTCCAAGAAAATATGATTCCTGGGTATTGCTTTAAGTGCATACAGACCAGAATTTGGCTGCTTGAGCAGGTCAGGTGTTTGGAATTGGTAAGGTCCATGCTCGGTAGGGTCGTGGACAAAGTCTAGGGAATCGACATTGGGCATCCAAGCAGAGCGTGCTGAAAGTTCAACTTCTAGTGAAGAAAAAAGATCCATAGGTTCAATGCCACTGGCAGCCATCAAAGCGAGGTGGTGGGACTAGAAGATCTGGCGCCACCTGAGTGCTATCCGAGCGACAGGCCCAGCTCGCGCGCGTGTCCGAGTCTGCCGGTGCCACTGGCACGAGAAACTAGTGATTTACTGTTACGGTAATGTGACAACATCACGCCAACCTCGGGCCGATGACCCGATCAAATACATGTGCATGGAACAGCTTGAGTAGGCCGTTGTGAACCGTCCGATGGTGCCGAAGGCGATGGAAGCATTAAGCAGAATTTTCGAAATAGATATGTCTTCACGACCTCTTTGGCTGTGAAAACCTGTATATTACATCTATCTATTGTACATTTGTACTAGGGAAAAGCCGACATTGTCGCCGGCCACCTTGTGCTTACGCATGATATCATGATAGTGCTTGCCGTCGTTCAATTGCATTCTCAGATGACTCGGAACTCAAAGACTCTATCCTCCGCTTGTTGCGACGGCGAATGCCAACTGGCTCTCAGGTATTTATCTCAGACTCGAATATGCAGTGCTGCAAAGTAGATAATGATAAATGTGACTGGCCGAGCTCAATAATGATGCCATGGCAGTGGCCCGGAAGAGCTGAACCTCTCGTCACTTCGGATCACCTCGTCTGCCTTCAACCCTCCAAATAACTTAAGTCTTTATATTCTCGCTCTCTAACTCTACCAATCTATGTACCGACTTGCTACGGCGCTTAATGTCTCGTTCTCGCGTTTTCCGAAACGCCTCGTGTCCCCTCCGAGTCTAGTACTATCTCCGAGCCTTCCTGCAAGCGTCCCTGTTATGCCCACGCATGTCTACCGTGACGCCCTTCTCTAACCCCTTGGAGTATTCCTCCGTCACCAGCGGTCCCCGTACCGCGTCGCACCACCCTCTTTCACACTCTTTTTGATTGTCACCTCATCGCTGCGCCATGCGCCTCCTCCATTGCCGGCCTGTCCCTACAACACCTCTTCTCCACAGAGGACGGGGGACGCCGCCTCACCAAATTCACCTTCCTTAGCCAAACCGCTCTGCGTCACTTGCCGCCCAGACCTGACCCGCCTTGAATTGAGCCGGCCGACTGCGGCCGCGTTGTAAACCTTCTCTTCTCCCTTTTCCTCCCTTACCAGTACTGCTCACCGACTCTTACCTATTGAACCTTACCGTTTTACTCATACATATAAAGGATCTGCTCCGTTCAGAGATATATCGTAGAGTACTGTCTTGTCGTATTTACACGGGGACAATAAACACCAATTCCAAAAAAAAAAAAAAAAACCCCTTGGAGTACGCATTCGGCCGAATGATCAATTCGGCTGTACATGATTTCATGGATTACTGTACACGTAATCTGTGTTCCTGGCGATTCTGTGAATTTCCGTCTCAAAAACCTACTGTACATGTATTTTTCCGCCGTTCCTTCGTTCATCGTTTTCTCCTCTCGCTCGATATTCGGTTTGTCTATATCTACTAAGTTACTTTTGAGGAATAATTTTCAGTTCTTCACAGGTCTTTTGCTTTGCCCTTGGTTATGATCACTTCCCATAAAAAACGTGTCGCCTACTATCGGAGCAATTGGAGCACGACTTCCGATCATGTCAACGCAATGTGTCGTTGCGTGCTCCATACCTTTTCTGCATTTACGTACGTATCTTTTCCTCCTCTGATCGTCACTATTAGTAGTGCTTTGTTTTTCGCCTTAATGCCAGTGTGCGCCAGCTTCTTCTCTTTCCTTTTCTAAACTCTTTCCCTTCCGTGTTTTGATGTCTGCAAATCCCACATGTACAGGTTCGTCTGACATTGCAGGAATTCTCCCTTGCTGGTCACCTCGCAATACTATGAAAGACCAACCCGACTTTGTCGCATATGATGCCGATGTTTTCACGGGTATCAGCAAGGTCGGGAATGAAAAAGAAGTGGTGTGCTGCAGAGCCATCCTTTACTATTCCGTCCCCTCCGGCAAACCGTTCCTTCCAGACACCGGATTTTTCTTTGTGGCTGGCAAGGTTTCAATGGTCGACCAGGATTCACCGGTTGGTGACAAGGAGGAGTATAGATGGCAGTCTTATGTTCTACAAATTGATGCCCGTAGTGTGCGTTGGTCCGACTCAGAGTCATCACATACTATATATGTACGCATTGACATCTTATTGCTTTAATTTGCTACCTTTTAGTTCGAATTTTTGAAACTCAAAGTCGACCCTGTTCCTTTCTTTCCTTATATCACAATATCAGGTTTCGTAAGTGTTTATGTTTTAGTACTTTGTATACGTTCTCTAATCTTCCTTGGGATTTTAAGGTGGGGAGATTTGTTGGTCATGACAAACGCACCTTTATTATA
The DNA here is from genome assembly GCA_003313945.1 of Lactifluus pinguis. Classification (NCBI taxonomy): domain Eukaryota; kingdom Fungi; phylum Basidiomycota; class Agaricomycetes; order Russulales; family Russulaceae; genus Lactifluus; species Lactifluus pinguis. Next base: position 17,528 of record QLPA01002306.1, on the reverse strand, counting down.
GATGTGTACCAAGACACGCTGAGAAAAACGCAACCTGCAAAGCACCTGTGCCACATTCCTCAAAGTCCCTCACGCCGTTTTGATGATGTGAAAAACCGTATGCAACTCCCCAATACTATAACAGTCATTCGCGGTACGTTCTCCTTTTGTGTCTCTGTCATTTTTTTCATCGGTTCCATGTCACCGTCATTTTAGGATACATATCTGAACAGTATCTCGAGTCTTCACATTCGGACCGTATTTCGCGAATTTTTATTACCATCGCTGAAATGGCTTGTTTTCTGTTGGATGACAATTGTACTACTAGTACCGCGACAACGCCTTCACCAAAAAAATGTTTGTAACGTTAATTTTTTGTGGCTCTTCCTTTTCTCACATTTTCCTTATGTTTAGATGGTGAAAGGGCTCGCTGGTCCATACCTTCTCTTACACTGTCTTCTTCTCCGTCGTCTTCTAGTACGTCTTCTAGGAAACGTGCTGCCGGCGACGATTTCTTCGAACTTGAACCGTGTCCCAAATCTGCCAAAACGGACGATCTAGATCTGTTTCTAGGAGATGAGGACTTCTATGCCTTACCGAGTCCTTAGTGCAGCCGCGATTGCTCACGGCTGAGCGCTTTGGGCGATCACTGGCCCCTCCTTTTCCATTAACCACTCACACCCACACTCTTGTCAAATTCATATACACACTGTCACACAGGTCACTTTTAGTTAGCTATATTCGTGGCTGAGTGCGCCTTTGTTCATTTTCAACATGCCGCATTATATAAATGTTGATTTTAATAATAAAAAAACGTCACGATTGAGGTCAAAGGGGGCGCGCAAGGCGAAAACGAGGGAAGACAAGAGTTGGCAAGGGAGTCACGCGAGATTGGGGAACCAACTGGGCAATCAATCAGATCCCCTTACTGCAAGTTTATAATTAGAAGAATCTAGGCTACATACAAATCTTTCATGTGCTGCTGTACTACTGCCCGCTCAAGGCTTGGGGTGACTTCTGCATCACTTGCGAAATGAGACTGAAACATACTAAATAATAAAGGGGTCTTGAAGCGAAAAAGGAAGACAGTATCGTGATTAACGGCCGGGGGCGATCTCCCCCAGCGGGGAGCGGTCGCTACCCACGCCCGGTGGCCCTCATACCACCTGCGACGTCGGTCATCCCCTCCTCGAGCCCGCGCTCGCCCGCTCAGCCATCATCTTCAACGCCTTGCGACACACTGATCAAGCCAAAACCCATTTGTAATCGTAAAGTGCCCTCTGCATTCATTGTAACATTACGACTGACGTCCCTTACAGGTCACTTATCAGCACGCAGCACAGGGTAGAGGACACGAAATCGGAAGACAAAGTCAGGGAATATACCAAACTAAGCCAACAATAGGAATGCAAGGTGATCTAGAACAAAACGGGAAGCAGATCTAGAGACAGTCGTGCGGCGCGAGGCCGCATAGGACGGGTCTATAGCCGAGGCGGCGTAAAGAAGTCGTGACCCGTGACCGTTGACCATGAGGCAACATCGTGGTCGAGACGAAAGGGGGGAAAGCGTCAAACAAGAAGTCTTGAGAAACAGCCAAAGAGTTCAGAAAGAGAAGGAATGGCACAAGGTAGAGCAGGGAGAACGAGCGTGGAGTATCGTGACGGAGCGGTCGTGCCAATGCGCACGGCCCGGCGATGTAGCGATCATGATGATCGATATCGGTGAATCGCGACTTGGCGATCACCGATCACCACCGTGCGTTTCACACATCACGATCACATGGTCCGTCGATCGTTGCATCTGCTTTACTTTTTTGCTTCATGCGGCGCCGTGAGTTCATCGTTGCAACAACTGCCAACACTGGCAAACGGAGGGCAGAGTTTTCATCAGAGACTGCAATGACCGCAAAGCACTATTGTGTATTGTGGACCTTCTGCCGCTATTTGGTGGAACTCCTACTGGGGGTTCTCAAATTGGGAAGAAGCAGCCGAGAACGGCGTGCTGTGGGCACCCCTGAGAATCCGCCGGCGTAGAAACGACCCCAGTTGGGGGCGGCTCAAGCTGCCCACAGCCATGCATTACGATCCCATTTTCATATTTCGCACCAGAATCCCTATTTTAGCGTACTTAATCCCACAGAGCACATGGCGCCACCCTGCCTAGTGCACGCCAAGATCGAGCGGCCGACTTGGGCTAAGAACTTTTTCTAAACAGCTAATACAAACGTAGACTACTGCCCCACAATTCCTGCTCGTGTCTATGTCATAGGGCTGTCTTCTCATCCTTGTGGGTTTTGGGCGGGATTCGACGTTGTCTCCGAGGGTAGGTAGGGGTTTCCCCCTTGCCGCGCGGCCTTTGAGCCGCGTGCCATGTCCCAGTCGATGCCGAGTTCGGGGAAGCCGTTTCGTGTCTAGACCCTTTACGCACAGAGTAGTAGTCCAGTCGTAGCACATGTCTTGTCGTATTTCACACGGGGACAATAAACAATCGCCTTCGGGCGTGCAATTCCAAAAAAAAAAAAAAAAAAAAAAAAAAAAAAAAAAACGTAGACTACTTTCCGAGTCGCGACCTGGCTAGCCGCAACGCTACTGAGGCTGAGGCACTGATAAAAAGAAGCCCTTTACGCACTCATATTCGAGTTGGTGAGAATATCCCGGGCCGATGTTTCATTACACTAGTACTAGTCAAAGAGGTGGAAAACAATCAAACCAACCTGTACGAGACGTTTATTTAAGGTCACCTACTATTGGAGGAACGTGAACAGCGATGTGAGGCTGAGGAGCCTGAGAATGCGAAGGTGAACTTGAATAACTAGGATGATACAGTATAGGTAGTATAGCATTGGATGGATGGATCTGAATGAGTTGATCATAGCCTGAGTGAGATGTTGCGAGACCGCTAAGGTGTCACCCGGCTGTAGCGAAGTTTCGACGGTGGTGGAAGTCCATCAGTAGGTCTGGTGCATGAACGTCTGCGTGATCTACCCAATCGTTTTCATCACTATCATACCCTGTCCAATGGACAAGGTATTGCAGTCGTCCGCTCTCATGCCTCATCTTGATGATGGCGTCGATTTCATACTCATCTTCTTCGTTCTCATTCACTGGAGGTGGTCATGTTAAAGGCGTGCCATACGCGTTGACTTCCTTCAACTTACTGGAGACTCGGAGTGCGCAGCCCGGGGGACTCTGGGGGGCACTGGCAGGAGCAGGAGTTGGTGACCCTGGGTACTGGAGTTCAGGAGTTCCTGGGTACTGAAGTTCGGGCGATCCTGGGACAATTTTGGGTGGTGGACCACTGGCAGAGGAGCCTGAGAGTGATTCCTTTGATGAATCAGAGTCATCGATGTGTTCCACTGGCATATCATCTTCAGAGGAAAGGGAGGTAAGGGTACTAAGGGGCGACGCCGACATGAAAATTGTGTAACTTACGTTGAGTGCTTGGCAGACTACTGTATATTAAGGTCAGCAATATTTTTATGTACTTAATGGCTTGATCCATTTACCAGCCGGTGACGAAGCAGCTGGGGTAATGTCATTCGAGTCGACGTGGAAAGCAGATGTACATGTCACGGTCGTATCAGAACAGCGCCAATACACGCACCACTCGCAAGGTAGTAACCATTCAAAGCCCCACCCTAAACCGTCGCATGGAGAATTTTGTTCCCGATCCTACTTATTATAACGTACTCCTGCAGCGGTGAGTTGCCACCTCGAAGGTGCGTAGAGTGGTTGCCAAAGAGGGAACCGAATAGCGAGAACGCCCTCGGGAGGATTCGGAGATTGAGCAAGTAGAGCTAGAGAGAGAATCTTAGAACATGCTAGAGAGCAAACGAGAGTGATCCGAATCAAGAGAGATACTCTTTATTAATAATGGCCATTGAGCCTGAGCTCGGCCATATATCTACTCTACTAGGTAGATCTGAGATAAATAACCAGCCTGAGAGTTCACGAGAATATACTAGTATAGTAAGTCCCCGAAAACTACTAGTTCGAGACATGGAGGCCTGACTGTGATCGTGATCGGGAACGTCGTCCTCTTCAACTACCAGACCTCGTCGTTCCAGCGGGGTCTCGTAGCGGTATGTTGCATAAGATGGTGAGACTCCGTGAGTATGTCCAGAGCATGCTTTCGACTACGCTCAACGCTAGGACTCCTTGGGTTCGGCGTCGGACTTCGCGCTGGAAGGTCGGGTTGAGCGTCGTGCAGTTTCAAAGGTTTGGAGAGGTAAAGCTGGCGTTTTCAATACAGGTGTCGTTGGAGACGCCGCCGAGGGTGGTTCACGGTCGTCGACAACATCTGGCCGGTTCACAGACGAGCGTTTTGACCGTCGTTTACGACGCGAAGGTGTTGCAGGTGGGGTGTCCTCACCTCCACTCGTGTGTTCAGCCTCCGCCTTTAGACACTTGCCAATATGACGAAGCATCACCTTGCGAGCTGCAATATGCTCACCCCCACCTCCACCCACGGTATTGTAGCGGGTTAGTTTCCCCGGATGCGGTGGTTTGACGCCTGCGAGGTGTATGGCCATTACAGGCGAAGGAGGCGAGGGAGGCGCAACGCAGAAGGCGTGTGCTCGCGACATCGACCATCTCCGGCAGGAGGTAATCGAGGGTGCCGCAATGGGTACCGCGGCGGCTTCTCGGTGCGTAGACCCTCCAACCAAGTCGCCAATCTTGAGCTTGCCGTTGAGGCCCAAGAGGGCTGGGAGATGGGGGGAGCGCGGGAGGCCCAGGATGTGCGAAGGCAGCGGCGGAAGGGACGGAAGCGGCGCAGGAGGAGGTGGTGCAGGCGGCGCAGGCCGTGGCGCAGGAGGGGGCGCAGGAGGTCGAGGTCGAGTGGAGAAGGTGGGTGTTGTTGTTTGAGTGCGGAGGTGATGAGAGAGGAGATGACTCACCGTGGAAATTGATGGCTCTCGAACACGTAGTGCAGTGGTAGGGAGCAGTGGTAGGGCGACTCGGATCGTGTCCGGTGCGCGTGCGTGTTGTTCTGTAAAGTGCCTGAGCGGGGCATCGGTCACGTTCCGGTTTGGGTTCGGGTGTGGGATCAGATCCCCGACCACTCGCAGATTGATTGAGTATCGGATGGATAGAGAAGGCGAACCGTGACGTGTCGAGGACGACATCGCTTTGCGATCTGAATCGGCAAGTGCAAACTCGATGCATGCAGCGAGACCGTGCAGCGCGGTGTTGTGACGTGCAAGGGCGAGGCGTGTCGAGGACGCGTCGAGAGCGATGACTTGGGAGGGGCCATAAAAGGTCAAAAACGAAATTGATGACAAGGGAAACGGCACCTCGTTGACACGTCTGCGGAAAAGTAATCGCGTTACCCGCTACACCACAGAACACGTCGAGGACGACGTCGCAGCGAGACTGCAGCGCGGCGTTGTGACATGCAAGGGCGGGCGTGTCGGGGACGTGTCGAGAGTGATAACTGGAGGTAGATGAAGGGCCATCAGAGGCTGAAGGTTGGAAAGAGCAATGAAGAACAACGAAACAAAGTGTGAAGGCAATTGTGGGAGTGGAAGAGTTAGGTAAACCAACTGAGGACGAGAATGGGATTGGAATAGGTTTGTGGCAGCGCCCAGAGCCCTGACAAGCAAAACGTGTGGCTTCACGTGTCCATGCCACAATATGGCTCGTGGTGATTGTGTCCGAGTCACTAAGTTTGTAGAGGGCTCTTCAATTTCTCCTCATCCTGCCTTCCCAGAACTACTAGTAATTCCTCTTGAAATGACCCCAACACATTCCAATAGCTAGTACAATGTTTTAAGTTGTTCATTTACTTCAATTTAATTTTAAACCTTGTGGAGTCACCAGAGGTCTATGAGAGGTCTACCTGGTTCTACCATTGTGCTACCACACTACCTAATCATGTGGTCATCAGGTAGCCAAACTTTTTTCCTGATGTTGATTGAGGTCGGTGGCGACGTTATTGGTCATCATCACTTTCAGTCCCTTCGCAAGTTCGACTTCGTCGGCTAGCATGTTGCCGTTATCTTTCTTTTTGACATTGTGAGTAGCAAATGAAACACGTTAATGCTGCTCGTCCCGTCCCCCAACGTATCCCCCAACAATTGTTCGTGCGCTTTGCGACACCATTTTCACGCAGATAGTTATAAAAAAAACCTTGATCGTTCGCCCTCACAATAATCACAACAAAATTCTCTAATCCCTCAACTTTCCAAGCAAGGTTGCCGACGACACCGTCGGCCTTTCCCTAGTGTTGGAGTTGGAGCGCGTGTTTTCGAGCTCATGACGCACGGACCACATTATATTAGTCAGCGTAGGTATACCTACCCCTAGTTACGGGTTTATGTACCTTACGCGTTTGCAACGACGTCCCAGCCAAATGCGATTTATTATCCCTCTTTGTCGAGACACTCGGGCAGCTTTCATTCAACATTTTAATATAATAGACAGATAGATAGATAGATAAGATACCATACCAGTGACGTAATCATGATTGCCGTTCCGAGTCGCCTGAGTTCAAACATTCAAGTTAGAGCATCTGATCCCCTTCTGTGCGGCCGGGTTTCGCCACACTTTAACTCGTCTTGTCCCATCAGAGTCCTCGAGTCTTCCACCACTTTTGTCGCATACACTGCAGCATTCATACAAGGTCCTTGGCCTCTGCCACGCCACTCTTTATGCCATGGGCTCTGAGTCGGTGCCTCCGAATCGTTGCACTGCTTCAGTCATGCCCTCTCTGTACCTGTCATCAAATCTCCGACCTCTGCTGAGCGTGCCCCAGATCACATGGGTGAGTTCTAACTTGAAGAAGAGAGTGGCATACTAGTACCAGACTACAGTGATCCCACTGCTTCGTTGATTGTAAATGATTTGACCGCCTTCTCGCTGGGATCCCAGTGCCAGTGTGCCTGCATCTCTCTGCCTTCCATTCCACGTTGATGACTCCGTTTTACCAATAATCCTCTATTTTGGGATTGTGCCCCGTTTCAAAGCTTTCATTCGAGCGCATACCCAGGAACGGTGGATCTAACACTAGTACGAAGATGTGGTTTATCATATTGCTCATCGTGGGTTCATGTATACAGCCCGACAAGGCAGATTGTTCCGATCGCAAGGCCTCATGTACGGCTAATGTTTAAAGAACCAGAAGGTCATTCGTTTCATCCTACGCATTCTCAAACAAGCCACCAGCACTAGTCCAGAAAGATACGACAATAGACGTTATATCGGCCCATGTTCATGGGCCAAGGAACACGGTACAGTGAGGTGATGGATCTGTAAAAGACACCGCTCCACGGACAAGTGGCTTCATTCCCCGAAACAGGTGACAATAGATTTTTCTTATGTGTGCGTCTATGTGACAGTACTACTGATGCGCCGTCCAGATTTCACGATCTTCAATGCCACCGCAGGAATTCCCCGTGGCAACTATATGTATTTAAAGCGTAAGTGCACAGGTTTTAGAATACGTGCTAGAACTGAACAATTTTGGCTCTACTCTGGACTTCCTGTCGACATCAAGAATGGTCATTCATCGCCGCTCACACCCTGGGGTTCCTGTAAGTGCATACTCTTTTTGCATTGTGCCTTTGACACGAACCAATGAACCTGTACCTTAACGCACTTTAGACAACGACTGGCAGCGTAGGTGGCTATCTCTGGGGGAGATGGCTTTGCCGAACCATTACACACAACTTTGATGCGGAATTACCTATACATGCGAACACGATTCATCCCCCGTATGTCAATGTAGAAGGTGCATTCTTCATTCCTAGTGCCTCTCAACCAGAGGTATTTGATACTCTCATACGAGTCACTGGTCACACCCTCCTGGTTTCCGCCTATTTCGATATCCGCCTTGGTCCGAATCCCAATTTGAAGCGGGACTTCCCTCATATCCCCTGGCACGGGGAGATTGCGGTACTGTTTGTCGGGAAGAGGAAGTCATATGTAAAGCGAGCTCCACCTGACTCGGTAGTTCGCTCTGCTGTCGCTCAGTGAGTTTTGATGGTCTTGGAACACATGGACAATAATCATAGATTCATAATTCATCGGTCATTGTCAGGTATATGGGGCTGTGTATCGCCCATGTGGAGCTTGGATGCCCATTTCCGAGTTATATGAAGATTCGAGCCATTGAGGAGGTTTGTCATTCACCTCCGTACTACTATGCTTTGCACCTCTATTCATTTGCCACGCCCAGCCTGAAGGAAGGACCTGACCCAGATGCAAACCGTGACACACTAGTACCGGTGGTGTGTTGAATGTTATTTTAGCGTGTACATATTCTTGTACATATTCGTGCACTGGCAGAGTTGTCTCATAATTACTAGATGTGATGCTATGGAAGTCACGGTGTATGTATCATACTAAAGGCGCCGCCTCATGTATATGCATACTATGATGGAAGGCGGCCGGCCCCCGTGCCGGATTGGTAGCATCAAACAATTGCCAGTGAAGCTTGAAGCTTGAAGCCTGAAGCCCGAAGTCGGACTCGGAGTGCGTGAGTAAATAGTGACTCGGATCACTGCAGTCCCTTATCCCTTGTCTCATTACCGTGACTGTATGCGGAATCATTGCGGATGCTTTTCGCGAATCATGCCCTTTTGCTGGTGACTTATTTTATAGCACTTGAGGTCGCTTTTCTTCTAAGCTCATAATCAGTGCGCTCAGTCCTGCAGTGCGCCTTATCTGACAGAAGTGACGGTAAGATTTTCCTTTATTTTCACAGATTCGCCTGAACTTACGTACCCGATTGGGTGATACTAGCCAAGCCTCTGGTCATCGATATCGATCGTGGCTACGTCGCCCGTGCGCACGGCCTTAGTAGCGTGTGCTGTTAGGGCCAGCCTCGCTGCTGGCCTCGGAACCTCGCTCCGTACGCCATCCTCGTTCTTCCAGCTCTGCCTTGTGCCACTGGCACTCCTTCTCTTGCCGATATCTTCGGCTGCTTGTTCGACGAAAGGGACCACGATGTTGCCTCGGCCACGACGTCCTTACGCCTCGGCCACCCGTCCTCTGCGGCCTCTCCCAGTCGCCACATATCTGTTCCCTTTGTCTCTGCTTCCAGTTTCGTTCTAGATCGCCTCGCGCTCCCTATTGTTGGCCTAGTTTGGTATTTTCCCTGGCTTTGTCTTCCGAGGTCTTCACGATCGACTGATTCTCAAGTCTCCTTGTTCGACGCTTCGCCCGCTTTTGTTGGAGCCATCATGTTGCCTCGGCTACGATATCTTTACGTTTGCTGATGTGTGAACGTTCTTACTCCTCGGCATTGCTTATCAGATTCCCTTTGTACCCACACTTTCAGAGAGCCTCGCGTTCCTACGACTCTAACTTACTTTCTCGCCCGCTGTCTTCGTGTCTGCCACTGTTCAACTCGCTATGTTGTTCACTCGCCTGTTCTTGACGCATTTTTATTACTTAAACGACCTGGTTCCAATGTATAGGGAAGCGACAGAACTTGTCAGGTAGTCATCTACGGTGGTAACTGAAAGTGACTCGTCCGAGTGTAGGGCCCAGGATCCTGATATCGATGTCGAAGGGTTATGTAAGACAATGAGAGACAGATCCAATTTTTATCATAATATGCTAGACAGAATGTATATATGATGTGTGTAATGTGCACACCTCAGGACCTTCAATTCGTATTTCTCAGCAGCAAGACGGCAGTGTCACCAATGGCCACCCGGCGCAAGCGGCCTGGTGCAGGCTGGTTTGGAATCTTTCCTCAGTCAGGTGGGTTGACACGTCGACGTCAGATCTAATTGGCCTTTGACGTGCAATTGAAGATAGCACTCTCAGTGGCACGGATGACGAACAGATACTAGCTACCAGTAGTTCTCGCCCGGGCCGTCCGAGTCGCAGGCATCATCATGATGGCGCAAATCGTACATCCCCATATGACTCGAGCTCCTCGATATTGCCAGCAGATGACGAAGGCGATGGGGCTGGTAGTGCCGACGAAGTTGATAGTGAGTCTCGCAAACTACACTTGCTGCCGAGTCATTCTCAGACTACATGTCTAGAAGGTGCCAGTGCAGACATCACACACCATTCGACGCCCGCAGAGAGGTCTAATCCTCATTCCAGTGATGGTGAATACCCATTCTTGTGGCTAAAGCTGGAAGTACTGCTAATTTACTCGGTAGCAGGCCAGGGCTTGCAGCATGACTCTGAGCATGACCTGACACATAGGTATTTCTTCCCTATGCTACAGAATATGACATCAATTCACTTCAAGCACGAGCACGGAAGCATCTTCGTTCAGGCTCTTCTTCTGACAGAACCAGTACCCCTAGGAATAGAAGATATCGCTCAGAGACAATGGCATGTCATCCGAACTGTATAGTCTATGTGCAGCCTATACTGAAGCGACCCTATCCCGACTAGCAAGCTAATCAACAAGCGGCATTGTTTCTCCCAGTTCGCGGAAAAGGGAAGGCAAGATTTATTGACACCAGCATCGCAGATGAACGCCTGAGGCGGTCTCGGGAATCGGAGCCTGAGGAAAGGGTAAGAACCACCTTACTTGCAGCATAAAGACAATTTCCCAATTCATGTAGGCCGATGTTCGCGGAAAAGGGAAGGCAAGATGTATTGACACCAGCACCGCAGATGAAAGCCTGAGGCGGACTCGGGACTCGGAGCCTGAGGAAAGGGTAAGAACCACCTTACTTGCAGCATTAAGACAACTTCATTTCCCGTTTCATGTAGGCCGATGTCAGCACAGCTTCTGATGAAGATCTAGAGCCGCCGAGTGACACTCGCAGCAGGAGCGGGGCTGAGGTCGAGCAAATCGTGCCATCAAACGAGCATTTTCCGGACCCACGAGACTTCTATGCTTCTGACTCCCCGGTTTCCGAAAACGACATCATCTCGGACCAAGAGGCATATGAATCAGCTGAGGAGTTTTTGGAAAGTATAAATCCAGAGGTTCAAGGTCATGATGGCCATCAAGTTGGCAGCGGTTTTACTGAGCCTCGCGTATGTTTCTCCTATTTAACGTATACACCTCGTCGCTAATTAGTACGAAGCACGCACAGCCTTCATTGTCTCGACACACGTTACCTTTGCAATCGCTAACGGTTTCAGCAGCGCTACTCTCACGTCGTGATAGAGTGAGCCAGCACGAGGGCGTCACTGGCACACCTGGTGCCAGTGGCCAATCTACCAGTACTAGTAGATCTGCGCATGCGATATCTTGCTCCTATGATCACCCTTCTGCAAGGTCCCAGAACGCCAATCATGGCCAGCAACAAAGTCATACTACCGCCACTAGCCAACCCAACCAGGTCCCGACCAACCTTGGTAATAGGGTTGATTGTGCCGAAAGTGGCGGTCAGAAGAGACGTGGGCGGAGCCCACGGCGTCGTGGGGAAGAAAAAAATGGACTGGCCGTCAGTTCTATATTTACATGAGCCTTGCGACGTATTCCTATGCTGACTGTGTCTGAGATAGAAATTGGTGAGGAGCGAACTTGACCGTCTCCTTCAGAAGGATCCGCCCTATGGCCGCATGCCTGAACCTTCTCGGATGTCGGAATTCAAGACCGAGTGGGAACGCTCAAACTGCGGCGCAAAGGCTTGTGATGCCACAGCGGTCGACTTCATGATCGACGTAGTCGGACTTCCGAGGTCGCCTTGGAATATTGCCGCTGGACGCGTTTTCACCGATCACGTAATTCAGAAAATGGGATACGATGACACGCAGGAAATACGACAGGGGATAGAGAAGGCATTTACCAACCGAATTAAGAGCCTGAAGACTCGTCGCAAAAAGGAAGCGCTTTCACGGGCAGAAAGGGCTTCCAAGAGATCTGAGCACAACCGACAGCAGCGCAAACAGCAAGTGAGTGTTTCCGTCCTGGTAGCGTGGCAACCACACTCACCTAACTTACATTGATACAGTTGTTCCAACGTCGCCGTGACATCGTCAAGCACTTTGGTCTGCTGAACGAACATCTAAGCACCTTGGATGCATTGGGACCTAATGGGATGTCCTCAGATGAATCCCTTGTTGATCCGGACACGGGCCAGCCGTCGTATACGGTCGTCAAGCCCGATTGGCGACACCCTGACCTGCACAACTGGCTGAAGCTCTTTGATCAGCTCCACCATCGAAGCCACGTCGAAAGCTGGTTCACTGACAAGCGTGGGGCGTTCCCTCACATTCGTACTGGATCCAAGAAAGTTCATATAAAAAAGAATGCGCCAGCAGGCCTCCCAATCAACGCTTACGACCCGAAATGGCTTGATAGCAGAGAGGCTGCTTATTTGCAATATGTGTTGTGTCCCAAGACGGAGCAGTACAATTTCAACCACCCCCTTGACGCGATTGCGTAAGTCTTCCATGTCTCAACGCGTATCTTATTTAATGTTGCGGCCACAGGCTCTTAAATCTTTGATTCTGTTGCCAAGGCAGAACCGTGACTGCGGTATAGAGAACAACATGTATGCAAGATAACGTTTCAAGTGGCCGATCGGAAGGAGTATAGACTCGGAGCACAAGCACCACACGAATCGTAGACGGAAGTAATTGGAATTGGGATTTATTGTCCCCGTGTAACTTAGACGGGATTGTTAATAATTGAACATCTAAATATATATGCGGCTGCTGTCATTGGCCGGCGTGTGATCGTGAACCTGCCAGTGGCCGGTCACGCTGGTACTCCAAGGATGTCCTCTCCTTCGACAACGTGCCGCCGCATGGCGAGTACGCATTCTCACCCGACCCCGCGCTCATATACCACGGTCACGATGGTCACCTGCCTGTCGTCAGGGCTGCGGCCCAAAGACGGTGGGCGCTCACGTACTAGCGCGCTTCGCGGCCAATTCCCTACTACTGTAGTAACTTAATGCTTTGTGCTTTGTACATACCTCTAAACAGGTGTACATAGACTGTGCAACCTTTGTTCAAGAATGGTAGTGACCCCTCTCCAGGGAGCATGGGCGAGTTCGAAGACTCAGAGAGGGAACCGAATAAGGGATATACGCAGGAACAGCAGAAACGCCCGTGGGAATGCTCGGAGATAGATGGACACGAGGCGTCCAGGCGATGCGTAGAGACGCAACGAGTCGAAGTAGATCGATAGAGACGAGAGAAACGAAAACGAGACCTACATGAGATGAACGCCTGACGAGACTTAATTCTTAGGCAAACGAGGTAATCCGAATTGACGAGAGGTATTTTACCGTACCCCTATCGTCTTCGCTTCAAGACCCTCTTTTTAGTGTGTTCCGGTTTCATTTCGCAGGTGATGCAGAAGTCACCCAAGCCGATCGAGCGGCCGTTTTCGCCGGCGGGCAGAAGTGCTGGAATATTTTAGCGGAGTGGGAAAGGCAACTGGATGCCAAGGGCGAAAAGGGGCCCGGGAGTATGGGGGCCCGAGGAGGGGATGCCAGACGTCAACGGCGCCCCGAGGGCCACCGGGCGAGGGTAGCGACCGCTCCCCGTTGGGGGCGATCATCCTTGGCCGAAAATCACGATACTCTTTCGATTTCGCTTCAAGACCCTTTTTTTGTACAATAGTTGACTCAGTTTCAATGATGGGTGATAACCAGATCACTCTAAGCCGATCGAGCGGCCGTCTTTTAGGTAGAAGCAGAACTAGCATATGTTTTTGTATAGTAGCCCTAAATACTTCTAACTAAGTCGTAAGGGCGTGCACAAGCAGCGCACTTGTTTTTCCCCCACTCCCGCGCCGTGATCGCGTGATCTCCGCTGATCTTATCTAACGCTCGTTACCTTCTTGTCTCGCGCGTGTCCATCGTAGCCTCGGAGTCCTAAAAAGACTTCAAGAAGTACAGTGGCACACGAAATTTTTGTATGTAGCCTTCTAAACTAGTCGTAAGGGCATCTAAAAGATTGCCCACTTGGTTCCCCAATTTTGTGTAATCTCGTATTATCTCGTGGTATCTTTCCACCGCTCGTTGTCGTCTCGCGCGCCCCTTACGACCTCGGAGTTGCAATCGCGATTTCACACGGAGTAGTAAATCAAAAGGAGTATCATGATAATAGTAAAGCATCTTTAAAAGCAATAACAGACAGTACCGAATCAACCTTTCCTCATGATCATTCAGTTGAACCCTAAGGACACAGTAGTTTGTCAATCGAGGTCCCTATCCCTTAGCAATAGATGTCGATCACATTTGGGATACAGATCCGAGTCGAAGAGGTCGCCGTTGGTAGCACGTGTCCTGAAAGACGTACTAGAAGACGACGGAGAAGAAGAAGGTGTAACGGAAGGTAGGGACCAGCGAGCCCTTCCATCATCTAAGGAAGGTAAGAAAAGAGCAAGAGGCCAAAAAATTAACAACACAAACATTTCTTGGGTGAAGTTGATATAAATTTATTGGGTGTACGTTTATTCAACTGGACACAAGTAACATCGGTAACAGTTACAAGGAGTCGAGGCGTACGGTCCGGATGTGACGACTCAAGATCTTGTTTGGATATGTATCCTAAAACGATGACAGAAACTGATGAAAAAGATAACAGAGAGAATACCAAAAGAGAACGTACCGCGAACAGTCATCATTGTACCAGGGGAAGGGATTTTCACACCATCAGTTTCGGGAAACCTGCAGAGATGATTTGCAGGTCGTGTAATGTAGTTCGTCTCCTGGTATATGTCGACAATGAATGAGCATTCGTCAGTAGCTCTCCCCACCTGAAAAAAAGTAAAGAAAGAATAGAAATCAGATAGAAATCAAACACGTACGAAACCTGAAATTGTAAGTGAAGGAAAAAAAGAAGGTGAATCATCTTCGAGATCTAAGGGTTCGAACTAAAAGGCAATAATTAAGTAAAAACATGTCAATGCATGATTCGTATGTGATGAAAAACGCACTGTACAGGCATCGATTTGAAGAGCATATGATTGCCATCTAAAGTCTTTCTTGTGACCAACACCGAGACCCACATTTTGATCGACCATGGACACCTTTCCTTCCACAAAGAAAGAACCTTCATCCGGAAGAGGCGGTTTGTTGTAGGGTATGGAGTATTGAAGAATCGCTTTGCAGGACAATTTTTTGCCAGTGTTCCCGTCGCCCGTGAAAATGTTAGCATTGTAAGCGGCCCATTGGCCACCCACCAGCTTGGGTGCTCGCACATCTCGACACAACGAGCAGGATATGATACCTGCAATTACAGATGAACCTGTAGGATTGGCAGACATAGGGAATGGGTTTAGAAAAGGAAAGAGAAGAACCTGGCGCACATTAAGGCCAAAAACAAAACATCATTAATGGTGACGATCAGAGGAGAGGGAAAAATACGTACGTGAATGCAGAAAAGGTATGGAGCACACAACGACACATTGCGTTGACATGATCGGAAGTCGTGCTCCAATCGCTCCGATAGTAGGCGACACGTTTTTTATGGGAGGCCGCGGCGATCACAACCAAGGGCAAAGCAAAGGCCTGTACATGTGAAGCACCGAAAATTATTCCTCAAAGGTCACGGTAACTTAGTAGATATAGACAAACCGAATATCGAGCGAGAGGAGGAAACGATGAACCGAAGGAACAGCGGACAAATACATGTGCAGTACGTAGTAGGTTTCCGAATCTGAGACAGAATCGCCAGGAACACAGATTACGTGTACGGTAATCGATGAAAACATGTACATGTACAGCCGAATTGATGATCCGACTGAACGCGTATTCCAAGGGGTTGGAGAAGGGCATGACAAGGACGCTTACAGGAAGGTTCGGAGACAGAGGGAACACGAGGCGTTAAATTTTAAGCGTAGCAAGTCCGAGTCAGCACATAGGGCCATCAGCAAGATACTTTCCGACTTTTCAGGCTTTTTTTTTTTTTTTTTTTTTTTTTTTTTTTT
>QLPA01002299.1:0-12952 GCA_003313945.1 Lactifluus pinguis | reverse complement strand
GATGCGTACTTCAGATGTGGAGGCGCTCCTTCTCAGTTCTCGCGGCGGCCGCACAGGAGGAGGAGACTGCAAAGTAGGGCTCCTCGACGGTGAGATGGGGTCTACCGCCGGAAACTCGTTGTTGAAGAAGGATTCTAGCCGACGACGGCCGTTGTCGCTATCGCGTAAGTATGGAAGCACGGGCGACGAAATTCCGCCCATCAAGATCTCCGCATCACGAGTCGAGAGTTGGTTCGTGTTCTCGCGTCTCATCGCACGCTGTGTCGCAGCCCTGGCACCCGGTGATGGAGGTCGCGGCGCCGGGTTCATCGCCTGGGCAACTGCCAGGGGTATGGTTGGAACATTGACCGAGGACACCACGGGTTCTGGATAAAATTTGTATCAGGTCGCATGGTTGCAGCACTAAACTACTGAAACACACTGTTATAATCGCGATCGATTGTCGCTTTCATGAGTGCCTTCATCCATTCACGGATGGCCGCATGGTCATCAGAACTGAAAAAATGGGAGCGATCCGACTCGTGCACCAGTTTAAACCCGTATCTCCCAGGGTCAACATTCTCATCTGCGATAATACGATAGCCGACAATATTAATGTATCCTTTTATTTTTGTCTCCTGTAGTACGAGATGAGAATGCCACACTCAATGACCGTGCCGGCGTGTTACATACCGATGGGTTGTCACTCTTGAGCCAATATAAATGGGGACCCTTGAGCACGAAATAACGGTTCTTCCACGTGTTGTAGTGTTCACCCTTCTTGCGCATCCATCCCATATGTTCGGGAGTGCCGATCTGCTCCAAAATACTCTGTCCCGCTTTGAGTGAGCCGGGATCTGCACGAGAACTTGTTGGTGACCCGTCTGAAGCTGATGATATGCGTTTGCGCAACAACGAATCCTTCTTGCTACCCGAGTCCTTCGATTCGCGTTTCTCCCGCTTGTCCTCCTTTCCATGGCTAGGAACAACATCTAACGGGGATGAGCGGACGGAGGAGCTCTTGCGACTGCCACTGCTGTGATAAAAGCGGGACAAGGAGAGCGTGGCGCGATCGGGTGATGTCTCCCCGTCCGGGGTCCTATGAATGTTCAACACAATTCCGACCCCAGTGACAAAAAGGGCATGACTCATAACTCACGGATAGCGTGGTGGCGGCTTGCGCGCCTTGCCCAGGGTGCCTACAAATGTGCTTCCAAAGATACTCAGCCGTGAGCCTTCGCGTGAGGCGTCCAAACTGCGCTTGCGTGGTTGAGGTCGCGGTCGCGCACCATCGCTACGTGGGGAGATATCGGACCGCGGCGATGTGGCTTCCTTTGACCTTTGGGGAGATGAAACCTTGCCGGTCGAAGATGACGAATTATGACGGCGGAACAAGCTACTGCGTCCCTTTGTAACGATGCTCTTCGTATCACTCTGCGAGAACCCTTTAGTTAATGATTTGTCATCAGGGCGAGGACCCACATCGCTGAGCACGCCACGATCTTTGTCTCCCTGTTCTTGTTCGACGATACCCTTGGCGCTCGCAGCGAGTGCCCCATCGCTGGGAGACAGCGAGAGGTGCGATGGTCTTCCCTTCTGCATTCAAAATTGCCCATCAGCGCAACCATTTCGTCAATGTTGTCGAGTAACATCTTACCGCTGCTTTGCTCTGACCGTTCCCAGGAATGAGAGACGGAGGAATCCCGATGCCTAGACCGATAGTCGCATTGCTGTCGGTTGCGTCGCTTACTAAAGGAGACCACACGCCAGGATCTGAGTCCCTGCGGGTGGGCATCAACGATGCGGCCCCTATCTCACCTGAATTGGGGCTTTCCGGGCCCACACGGTTATTCAAACCGGTGGAAACCATGAGAGAAGAACTCGGGGTCTTGCTGTGCTGTGCCGGGGCACTTCGCTGGGAGAACGATCCACCGCGCGTTAATTGCTCGGCCGAGGACGACAAGAGGCTCGGTGGGCGGCGCAACTCTGCGATAGCATTCCAGATACGCATGCGCTTGCCATAGGCGGTTATACCGATTTCGGATTTGAGCACGGCCACATCGAGCTCGAGCAAAACATCACCCGTTATTTCTTGCTCGATAAACTTTTCGCATACG
This sequence comes from Lactifluus pinguis, assembly GCA_003313945.1. NCBI lineage: Eukaryota > Fungi > Basidiomycota > Agaricomycetes > Russulales > Russulaceae > Lactifluus > Lactifluus pinguis. The sequence continues at coordinate 10,856 of QLPA01002299.1, read as the reverse complement.
GCATCGTCAAAATTTTTGGAACGTAACCAATCGACGACCTCTTCGACAGTCCAGTCGGTAGGGTGCACATGTCGCGGCTTTTTAGCGGAAAGATCGGCGCTTCGAACCCCCGAGAGGGGCGAAGAAGCGTTGACACGTGCCGAGGAATTTATGCTGCTGATAGAATAACCGGGACGGTGACCAGTGAAAGATGCTGCGGGAGAAGGAAGAATGCCGGCTGCCTCTTGTAAACTCAAGGTTTGGTGATGTGATTTTGAAGGGAACGGGAGCTGCGCCGAGGGTACATGGTGGGTTGCGTCATTGCTGCCAGCGGTGATTCCGTTGGAGATCCCGCGGAGATTTGGGGAGACGGGAGTCGGAAGTGAACCATTATTGTCTTCTGGAGTGTGTGGCATCAAATTTTGGGGAAATAATGATTGTGTAGCAGTGGGAACATCCGACTCGGTTGCTCTATCTTGAGAAAATTCAGGTGAGGGTTGGAGTGGGGAAGGTACGAGGTAGTCTGAGGAAGGTTGGATGGATGGGGAACCAGGGATACGGGGACGGTCTTGACTTTGCAGTAGGACGGGATCTTCCTCGTCCACTTCGGGAATATGTGAGTGCCGCCTGGTTCGACCGTTGGGAGACAAGTCATGAGAAGGGTGTTCATCTTCGTCGCCGCTATCTTCGCTCATTTCAACATCGATGGGTGGGACGGTGGATCGCATGGGCACGCGACCGTTTTCAGCGTCACGGATCGCTTGCATTTCGGCAGCCTGTTTAGCCTTTTCAGCGAGCTTTTGCCTGGCACCCTTGTGCCAATCTTCGCCGTCTGCCTCTGCGTCAGTCTCATGGTCGGTCGACTCGCCTCGTGTGCTGGAAAAGGTGAAGCTACGGGAGCCGTCAAAGTCGTCGTTGTGACCGAGTTGCTCGATTGCCTTCTGAACGTCGGTCATAGTGGCGGCTAGCATGACCTCACCGTCACTTTTTGAGGCCAAGAGGTTGGGTTGTACATCGTTAGCGGTAGGACTGAGGTCAGAGTCCTTGGGCAGGGGTTGAAATGTGACCGTCATGGGGTTGGGAAGGGAAGAAGTTGGAGATGGGGCATCCTCGGCTTGCGCTGGAGGAGCAAGAGTAGATAAGGCCGCGGGAGGGGGTTCGGCACTCGGGGGTACAGGTTGAGTGTAGGTTTGTGGGAAAAGGCCGACCTTGCCGGCCAAGTTGCGGCCCTGGGTAAAGCGTAAAGGAAGACGAGTTAACGATGGGTGTAACCAATAGAAGGAGGACATAAGACGGTCGTGTGACGGGAATATTGAAAGAAGGGATGTGAATTCGAAGATGTGAATATATAGTCAAAAGGTAGAAAAAAAAAAGAAGAGGGGTTGGAGGAATGTAGTTTCGTCACCAAAAGGCGATATAAGGAGCGCATTGAAGTTAAGATGTACGGGTGGCGAGAATCAACAAGGGATATTACGAGATACAAGCGAGGATAGGGGATCGTCAGGGTCAATGAACAAGAGAAGGAACGCACCAACCACCAGCCATCAGCATATTGCTCATCCTTTTCCAAGACTTCGATGCGGTCACCGGCATGAAAGGAGACTTCATCGTCGTGCTCTGGGATAAAGTCGTGGCGAGCGTAAACGAATTCGACCATGTTATGTTGTTATGGGAATGGGAAGAGAGAGAGTACACTTGTCAGTGTTGAGCTGAGCTGAGTGATGATGTGATTCTGTGAAAGAAAGCCATGAAGGCGAACGGGCCCTGTCATTCGGTTTAGTCAACCCGGCCCGGCCCGACTAACTCCATGAACTCGGCCACAACGCTGATCAGGCTCGCCTTCTCAGTTTATAATCTTTGGTCTCATCCTCAATTGCGAGACCCAAATCGTCAAGGCTGTAAGTTTATTCGTTTACCTCAGATGATTCAATAGAAGAAAAAAAAAAGTTGTTTCTCTCAGCACCCTCCTCCGTTTTTCCCCAGTCTTTCTCGACAATGCCTCCTCCTTGACGGAAGCATCCATCGTCAAGTCTCTCCGCATACATGCACCCGACATATTTGACCTTCGCATGACCGTCATTGACAAGACACGGATCCGTCGTGCTTCCAGCGCAGGTGGGTACGAAGTTCGGCGCAAAGACTGGGCGGAGATCACCCAGCGGTTTCCCACTTTCAGTCCAGAATACTGGCACACTAGAACGATCTACATCGTTCGTTTCTCTTTTCAAACTTTCCCCACCCGTCGTCTTACCTTTTTTTTCTTGACAGGAGAACATTCCCATCTCATTCCGTTCCATAGTGGGAATATGCAAGCTCTTGCACGCCCTCATCACAACGAAAGACGACGACGACGATGACTGCATTCAAAACATATTTCTCCCACCACATTACCAAGACCCCCCAGAAGCGCTTCCAAAATGCAAAGGCTTTGCACTAGTCACTTTTTCTGATCTATCCACAGTCTCGCGCCTCCTCACACGCTTCCCCTACCACGCGCGCTCACCCGAAACCGACGAAAACTTCGCATCGTTGTTGCCGGAAGTAGAATTGGAAGCCCGTCGCGCGGGATTCCGCACGCTTTCAAAGGAACGCTGGGAGGTCCTACAAGCCGAATACGTCGAATACCGCGACCACCTGCTACACCACATCGCCACCACTGCCACTTCTTCAGCACCGCAGCCCCAACCGCAGTCTCAGCCGACGCAAAGTAATGTGCATGCCTGTGCAGAGACACAGCCTTGGTACCCGCATGGTTGTGTCATATTCGCTCGGCACGTTCCAGAGGATACCAACAAGACCGCGCTGCGCGCGCAGTTTTCTGCACTGCTTGCGGACGGCTCTAGTGCCCTCGACTATGTCGATTACACCAAGGGTCTTGACAGCGTGCGTTTCTTTCCCTCTCGTATGCCTTTTCTTAAAGGGACATATATACAGTGTTATCTCCGCCTGACGACGCGGAACGACGCGCTCTCGCTCCTGAAGCGATTCGAGGAACGTCAGGAGGAGAAGGTGATTACGCTCGAGTTGTTAGAGGGTCAAAGGGAACAAATGTATTGGGAGAACGTGCCTGAGAAAGTTCGTACGCTCGCCGTCCAGCGTGCAACACAGTCGCATATCACCACGCCACCGGATGAAGACCAGGATAGTAGACAACAAAAGAAGCGTCGGCGGCGGTAAAACTTAAGAACCCAAACAAAAAAATTAAAATAAAGAAAAGAGCAGTGGCCCGCGCTAGGTATTACATACAAAAAAATTCTATAGCGTATTTTCCTGCTGCAATTAGAGGACCTTAATTTCGAGCGCACCCTCCAGTCCCTCCCGAACTCCCACAACCTTCTGCATCCGCCTCTCAATCCTGCCTTCAAGCCCTCTCATCGCCTCGTCCCACCACACTCTCTGCTGCCCATCGGCGCCGCTCGTGCTGCCCTGCTCAGAAGACACCACGTCGCGCCATCCACCGCGATACAACTCGCGCATCTTATCGAGTCCAAGTGCCAACGCGCGTTCGCGCGCAGCGATACCCTGTTCCGGTGTAGCGCCGAAGCCTTCACCGGCTAACACCAAAGCGGGTGGAACGGTTATACGGCCAACTTTGAATACCATGACGTTGACGGAGACGCAGTGGAGCGTGGCGCCGTCCGGTTCGGGTTCGACTACCACCACTGGCACCCTCGTTGACGTTGGGACTGCCGTTGCTGATGTCGTGGTGTTGGGAGGAGGGTGAAGGGCGATTTGGATGTTCGCGCTGGAGGGAGAAGGTGACAGGTCGGTCAGTGGCGTCGAGGGGGTGTGAATGGCAGGTATCGGAGCAGTTGCGGTAGGCAAAAGGTGGTGACGGTCAGATTTAGAGTCGGACGCGCTGGTGGTGCTCGTATTTGAGTTCGAGACTCGTGGTGGTGTCGCGGACGGTGTTTCGTCATTCTTGGATTTGGCGGAGCGCGAGGTCGGCTTGCGGTGTGTCACGAATCGGTGAACGATATAGAACTAATACGATGGATCAAATGCAATGCGTCAATGCTCGCGCAGAGAATGAAATGATGGATTAAAATCCCGTTACCCATTTGGAGTCCCAGCCGATGAGCTGCGAGCGCACTTCGTACCGCGCAAAGATAGGGATCTCGCGAATAAAGTGGAAATGGGTACCTTTTTTGTTTTGCAAGTCGCCAAAAACCGAATTAGACGACTTTTTGGTGAAAAGTTTAAGGTTGATACTCACCGGCGAGAGCGATCCAGCCTCCGGCGCGCAAATAGTATGGGAAAGCAGTCAATGCGCTGTTCATACGCGCATAATCAAGGACCTGGCATGTCGGATAACTACAAAAAAAGGCCCGAGAATTGATCTTCGCTTACCTTGGGATAGGACGAGTTGCTAAGGTGCCAATTGTAGTCGCAGTCATCGGGGCCTGAAAGGTAAAACGCAAAAAACATTTCACGGACTGGTCCATAAATGCATGAAAGGGATATGTCGTAACGGACCTGCCCAGTTTTTTAACACTATGAGCTTGTCAAGCGGGTTCTGGCCGACAGGCGAGAGGTTGTCGAGGAACTTGGACGCCGCTGCGTTACGAGTAGCAGACGAGAGGGAAAGCGTACGCATGCGCACGAACCATGCATACCACCTCAGTCTGAAAACGGGCCAAAATAGCTTGACTAGGAGAGTGTGAGAGCACAATGGATGGTAAACGAGTCACATACTGTGCCAGCCAAAAGGCAGAGAACGGAGATTGAGAAGGACGAGTATGTATGCGGCGAATTTGGCGAGACGGGGCAAAAGAGGGAAGGAAAGTTTAACGGTGAGACTGAGCGAGTCTTGCAGGATGCGTGCGAGCGCAGAAAATGATGTTCTCTTGAAAATATTCACAGCAGACATGTTTGATGGTCAGTTGAGGCCGAATAGTGGAAATTAGCGCCTTTCCATGCTCATTGATTTAAAGATTTTTTTTGCCAAGTAATGCACTGTCTAGTTAGGTTTCCCCTACCACTTCCCACGCCGACATAACTCTGTGCCCTAGCTCATGGAGAACGATCATGATCTGGAATCGCCGAACTCGGGAGATATCGGTGTGGGTATGGAAGCAGGGTTCAACCATAATTAATCACACCTTCCTCATACTTGAAATACCAGGTTATAGGGAACAGCCCAACTCCGACTATATCGACCCCTTGGGACGTTTGTTTTCCATGTATCTCGATAGGTCTAGGGAACAGGACAAGAAGATGACGGAAAGTTGGAAAGGAAAGGCCGATGGAATCCTTGTCTATGTGAGTCCTCATTTTACAGCACACACGTTCCTTCCAAGTAATGAATGTCAGACCGGCTTGTTCTCAGCCGCAGTGGCTGCCTTGCTCGCTTTGTCTATCCCAACTCTTCTACCAAGCCCACAGGACACCTCAGCATTCTACCTTGCGAACATCCACCAGCTACTTGCCCAAGACCACGGAATCAATGCCACAGTTCCCCCATCTTTGAACAATCCAGACTCGTTCACACCTGCTCCATCGGCTGTTTGGGTCAATGGACTGTGGTTCATGACCTTGGCGATCAATCTTACTTGCGCTCTATTAGCGACGCTGCTACACCAATGGGCACATCGGTATCTCACAGTCTCTTGCCCACGACACAGCCCATACAAGCGAGCACGGGTTCGTGCATTTTATGCCGCAGGGGTTGAAATGTCGCACCTCCCGTTGACCATAGAAATGTTACCGATTCTGCTCCATGCCTCACTTTTCCTATTCTTTGCCGGCCTTTCGGTCTTCGTGTTCAGCGTCAACCTCACCATCTTCAAAGTTATGATTGCATGGGTTGGGCTCTGCGTGATCGTGTACGCATGGCTCACTTTCATGCCCATCTTTCACAAAAATAGCCCCTATTCTTCACCATTTTCTGAGCCCGTCTCGTTTTGTGTCACCGGCCTCCGATACATCGTCTTCCGGCTTCTCCAAGCGTTCACTCCCTTCTTCCTTCGGGGATTTCGCGGTCACTTGATGGCCCGGGGCCATGACTGTCACCTTTCCGGCAATCTACGCAGGACTGCGGAAGTCCTCGCTTTCCGACTGGACCCCGCTATCGACTACCATGCCTTGAAATGGACATTCGACTCCCTGGATAAAGATAATGAACTCGAAATATTCTTTGAAGGGGTTCCCAACTTCTGTAAATTACCTGCGATGACAAATTCCCAGGAAGATTTCATCAAACCGAACAGGTCAATGCTACAGCGTGCATTGATTGGGTTCGTGGACCGTACTTTGACCTCCAACCTCGTCTCCGAGTCGTTGAAGCAACGGCGGGTGATCATCTGCACAAAATTCATCGAAGCAACCTCCCTTCTTGGGCCTTGGTATACCCTTAATCGCGTTCTTCTCAAAGACTGGCAAGCATTTTTGAAATCTGTCGAATTCGGTCTCTTCGTACAAGGGTTGAAAGACATACGCGAGGTTACCGCTTTCTTCGCGAAGTGTGTTACCGCGGTTATCATTTCAGGCGTGCGAGAACGCGACCGTGACGAATGCTGGTCCCAGCTCGTGCTCGGTCAGCTGAATTTGTCAAAGCCTGTCGCTCGAGACTATCGCCGAGACAGCATATCGCTCGCTGCTTTGATCCACATCTCTCGACAGGCTGTTGAAACCTGTTCTGGATCGGATGAGCGGCGCCAAGGTCACATGATCGAGGCGTATGCGAAGACGGTGGAGTTTATTTGTAAGGTCGATTTCCACCGTACTTCACCAGGACTCAAGCATGACTTCTGCTGTTTGTGGAACCAACTGATCGATGCCGCGCACGACGAGGAGAATGACCACGCCAGCTCACTCTGTGTGACGGTACTCAAAAAGATTCGAAAGGTCTATATCGCTTTGCATGAATGCACGGACACTCACTCAACTGCGTTTACCAACATTACTGATGACCGGGACCCAATTTTGGATGACAAAGGATTATACTCCAAGTGCGATTATGAAGACCATTGTTCAAATTCTTCACCACCGGTTCCGCCATTGCAGATTAACAAGCCATCGTTTGATGGAGGGGGAATCGCTGGTCACGCGAATACACCGACTTTGATGGCGTTCCCCATTCCTTCAGCCTATTCCCACGCATCAGCTCAGGCCCCATCCTTCCCGGTTTCAATTCCTTTCAGCGTGCTTCCCGCCGACCCCCGCTACCGCGGGTTCGTTCCGTATGATGTACTATCAGCGCAGCAAGCGCCGTCGGCACACCATCACATGACCCAACAAACTGATTCGAGTCATCTTGTTCCGCATGCTCACATGTTCGGGAAGAATACCATCCGTCCTCCTGTGAATGCCAATTCTAAAGATGGGGTGGAAACGCAAGCACCATCGGCGTCATGCCCTAATAGTGGATTGGCCTTCTCTCCCCCACAAGACAATAAATCAACTGAACCCACTGGAGAGGATCTCCGCTCTTCCCAGGATCCTGAGCACAGCGATCGTGAAATAGTTCTGTCTGGACTGGTGATCATTGCTGAGATCATTGCAAACACACCAGAACGCGATGATCGTTGGATGTCACTGGCTATGACCCATTTAGGGATATCGGAAGATTTGCTCCGGCACTATCTCGCACACGGTGACAGCGTATTACTTGCCAATCTGATCCACACCGCTCGCCGGTTCTTCGGCCTCAATCGCGAGCACGATTGGGTGATTTCTTTGGTGGGTTACACGCTTCCCACAATTTCTAAATTCGACGTTCGAAATACTCTTCCTGAACTGCGGCACGACTTCTGTGCCTTGTGGAACGAAGTCACTCAAGAAGCGAACAATCGCGAATCTGATCACATTTCTCGCTTTATTCTCAAACACATTCGGCATCTTTATATCGCATCACATCAAGACACCAATGCTGCCCCGACCACCTTCAATGCTTTGACTGATGATAATGCATCCGTTCTAGGGCGGCCATCTTCGTACCCATTGTGCAATATCCCGAGTCATCACCCCACTCATACTTCCATTACTTCACTCCGTGCCGACCCTCCCGCCACCGTTCTGAACAATATTATTTCCACCCCACCTGATGTGCCATCCTTCCCCACAACCACCCCAGATCATAGTGCCATCATGCATCTCTTAGAGCAGTCGTCTCTGCACGGTGACCTCCCTTTGCCCGACAACATTCGAAATAGTGACTTTTCTATTGCTTCATCCGATTTTTCTACAGTCATCGCGATAGAGAATCCCACTGACACCAAGTCAGAGTCTGATATTCGACCTGCAGCGGCAGCATCCTCTCCGCTATCCCCCACCCTCCAATCTGGTGGTACTGTTGATCGGCAGTCCAACACGGATTTCCAGATGGTCCCTCCTTCCTTGGTACCTGGAAATCAGTCATCATCTTCGCCTGCACCAATTCCCAATGACACGCTTTCAATGGACCCACTGACGCCATCGGCCTCTCCTGTATTGCAAATTGATCGTACCATTCCTGGTCCTGGGACCCCGACGGCGCTGAGCTCAGTCCCAGCTGAAGAAATCACAGCTCCACGAGAGACCTCCGTTTCGCAACTCAGGTTGGCGAGGACTGAAGCCACGTTCGATACCCATAACAATACCAGGACTCAGGAGCCTCCTAATATCGTGGAGGTCTCATCACATCCAGACCAGCTGGCGGTGCCGGTCATGGACATGCCCATGGAGCCTTTGCAGGATTCCCGCGGCGCCTTCCCGTAGCGACAGTGATCACCCACAGTAGAAGCGGAAAAGGGTCGCGTCCTCTGTTAATATGTAAGGCATCTTGAGTGTGATGATGGTATTGGATATTTGTAAGCTGTTTTGTCTCATAGAGGTGTCAAGGCTCGACGCGACTCAATTGCAGACCATGAAAGCGATCTCAGTTCAAGCAAGCTGACGTCTCTATTGTATATTGTGTTGTAACTTTCCGTACCGTGTTACACGGCTTAACCATGGCTGGCTCGATTAACGACTCCTCGCTTTCTCTCTCCACTGTATGATCCGTACAAGTTTCTTTTTAGTCTGATTCTCCTTGCTCGGTATTACTCTTTATGAGTTGTTTCGTGCCTCCCCTATGTGTAAATGAACAACACGATATTTGCGTTGCATCGACATAGCCAATCATCGTTTGTTCAAGAGAAACTTGATGTCGGGTTTTGAACATCTGCGCAAGTGCGCACCCTGTGTCGGGCCTGGCCGAGGTACCATTACTTATAGAGAGCTAAGCAGATAATGTGTGGGTGAGGTGAAAATGAGAGGGGAAGGATCACGCGAGTTGGGAAAATAAAAGGGGCAACCCAGATGTCCTTACAAAACTGGTTTGTTCAAGGTAGTTTACAAAAGTAATAGAAGTGCTTTGATCTGTTACAGCCTGGAATGGCCGCACATAAGGTGATACCTGCATCACCTCTCCGAGTCAAATGAGATTGAGTCAACTAAATAAAAAAGGGGTCTTGAAGTGCCAGTGAAAATAAAGTTGTACCGTGATTAGCAGTCGTGAGCGATCGTACCCAACCGGGAGCATTCACTATTTACACCGGGTCGCCCTCGGGGTGCCAGTGACGCTGGCCATCCCCGTCCTGCTGGGGCTCCCGCTCCGAGTCCGGGTTCGGGCCGGAAACCTTGCCGGAAACCCCGCCTCGAAGCCTCATCATCCACCACCCTCCTAAGTGGCAGACCCCGTCATCGTCCAGGTCCCTCCTCCCACCCCTCACAACCTCTTGAGATCACTGTCTGCAGAATCGTATATTGAAATTACCACCGAAGTCCTGATACCCCCTTGAAGCTGGGAAAACCGTGCGATCTGCCATTGCTCAAGGAAAAATGGTTTGAGCGCCGTCCGTGGGGCTCATCTCGGCAGTTGCTGACAACTTGAACGACGGAATGCCGGCTCCACCATGCATCGTCATCATTGCTGGCGTACAGTTTCTGTGTTTAGTCGCCCAAGTTACCCCATCGTGGGCCATAAGCTGGCCATAAGGTTCTAACTTGTTGTCATCCATCGTATCTACTAGTAAATTTGGGTGCCCTCGCGGCGAGAAAAAAGGTCATAGCAAGGAGGAGTGCTAAAGGTAAAGATGTCGATCTCTTAGTGTTGATTACGTCATTCCCAGCTTCAGCCTGAGGGGTGACGTGTGCTCAGTGCACTTCATACAAGTGCGCACTTCCTCTCACAGGGTGCAGCACAGGACCTCTGAACGTTGTACTATAATGTATAATCCAGGCTCCAGTGCTGCACGACGTGGCCACATGCGAGCTACACGAGCACGGTCTACAGTGATGGTGTATCAGTGTCAGGTAAAGTGTCAGGCCCCGTGGGCCTCTGCCGGAACGTCGGTGTCATGGCCATGGTCATAGCTGGGCCCACAGGCGTGACAGATCTACCACGTAGTGAGGTAAAGTTGCTCATGGAACATTGTCAGGTTCAATGTGGTCGACATAGCAGCAGGTACTTACTGCACATATTTTAATCTATATTTGGGTTGGCCGGTCTGGTCGTTTTCGCTACAATTTAGTTGTTGCTGCTTTTGATTAAATTTGACCTATTCATAGTACATTATGTGGGTTAGTGGTACCCATGATGTATGCGTACTCTGTTTGAGAGGATGAGGCAGGAGGACAGTAGGACGAAGTGGTAGGCAGAATCAGAGGCTACCTATTGCGAGGGCAAGTTTGAGGAATCAGAGCATATTGGTCTTTGGTCAGCTCAACATATCTTTACTTATATTTTATTTCTTCGAATAGACGGAGCTACGTCGACACTGGACCCCACTGCTCGTTTATATTCGAAGCTCTCGAGCGCTGGCGCAAAAACAACACAACTATCACTACCACGTATGACCTTTCCCAGATCGAACCCAAGAACTTCATATACGAACATGGAGCCTTGATAAGCCCGC
>QLPA01002298.1:0-13871 GCA_003313945.1 Lactifluus pinguis | reverse complement strand
TGCTGAAGAGTCGCTTATACTGATCCATGTCGAGAGGTAGGCCGCGGACGCCGTCCGGACCAAGTACGCCTGAGCGAAGGTCATGAATAAAGCCGAGGGACGAGATGATGAGCGCCGCTGCTCGTGGAAGTTGAGTGGAACGCGAGGGTGTTGGGTCGTTTCTAATGAAATGTAAGCAGATAATAGGGAGGTGAAGAGGTGATGTAAACATACTCGAGGACGAAAAAGGGGTTGAGGGCGAGTACTACCGGGTCGGAGTGTTGAAGATAAGACTCATACCTAGACCAAGGCAGCATTAAGCGCATCGAAATAAGGACCTATTGCAGCCTCTCGTACCAAAACTCTTCAATGTAGCTATGACAGTAATGAATCAGGATTAGTAGTAAACACCTGGCATGGTGCCAATGGACGGTGTAACAAATCACGCACCTGTCCTTGTTCTTCGCATACTCGATGAGCATCTCTTGGGCACGCGGACCATCACCCTTTAAGAACGTTGCAACAGCCCTTTTAGTATTTTCATGTTCTCTTTCATCCTGTAATCCCTTGAGTGCGGCGAGGTATCGACGACAGGTGTCGTCAAGCGGTGGGATTGGTAATTTAGGCAGTTGGTCTTGATGAGCCCAGGTACTATTGACTGTGGGCTGGAGGTGATTTCTGAGACTAGTAGCTGATGTAGACATGGCAGTGGTTGTAGGACTTGTCGGTCCGGTGGGTCCATGACTTTTAGATACTTACGGTGAATACGGTCTGAGTCTGAGTTTCAGGCTACTAACTAGTACCGCAAGTGTGGATACTCTGGTTGTAGTACTAGTGGCTTCTTTCCGCCAATTTGAAGGCTTTGAATGACGGACTTCATTCAGGTTTAGAGTAGTCCCTGTACCTAGACTGGCCTGTCACACAATGATGAAATACTTTGACTTTGTGATCATGTGGTTTCGCGCAGATCAGTGCCTCGGGGGTGGTGTGACTCGGAATGTCATGTGCATGTGAATACTTTGTGATGGGTGCCAGATCAAAAATCCACAAATATATCATGTTCCGAACCAATTGCCGCAGTGAGATATTAGGCCCTCGAAATACGACCCACGGACACGCAGCAACGTTATTGAAATATTTTGGCGCTTTGGGATGAGAAGTTAGATGCTGACGGCGGCGAGATTTAGGCAATTTGATTTAGGTCAGAGGAGCCCGAAGAACTTGAAGGAGGCGCTATCTTCATCAGCACTGGCATCAGCGCCCCTGGGAGGGCAACACGGGCTGGATCACGGACGCTCCCCATTGGGGGCGATCGCCCACACCATTTTACGATACCCATCGTGTTTCGAACTGACTTACACTCTATTTAGATAGTTTTACTAATTACTGAGTCCCCCTCACGCGTTTTATGCCTCACCAGTAGATCGACTCAGAGAGCGCGTCCGCTCGTCATCTCACTTCCTTGATGGCTTATTTTTATCATGTTTCGACTTAATACCTCGATCAGTAGCTTTGTAGTTACTATGGAGGGTAGCATAAATACTTTGAACGGTCAAGTTGTAAGGCCATTATTCGTTTCCTTCTCGTTTCCCCGCGCGACTTCGCGTTCTCTCATTTTCACCACTCGTTTTCGTTCCCCTTTTCGATTCAGAACTTCAATTTTTAAGACCGGTATGCCCTTGTATCATCTAAAGAGACAGAATGAACACACCAAGGTCGGATCTCCAGAAGGGCAAGAAATTCGGGGACAAGACGTGGTGGACAACAGGTTGGTGGGGTGTTATAACACAAAAAATAAAGAGCTACTAATAATGCGTCCTTAACAAGCCCATCGTTGACCACAGCAGATTGGCGACATCAAACAGGATTTTATCATTGGTGACTGAATAGTAAAGCATTTTAGGAGTACAGAAGGACAGTAAGGATAGAACAGACTCGCCTTGCACCTGAGCTAATGCTGGCCTCATCGCCTTTCGTTTCTCCTATGCTCATAGGGTCCGGAATGGAATGGAGTTTAATGCCTTCGTCAGTTGTGTTTGCAGGTGGATGTCCTTGAGAAAAATGTGATGTTACAGCGAAACGACGCGAATTTTCGGAAGACACAGTGACAGCATGTTCGGTATCAACCTTGATGGCGATGGGGCGGTCGCGGAAGTAGATGCGGTTGTTGAGGCTCACCAAAAGGGTGTTTGAATACCTGAAAACTCTTGTGAGAACCTGCTCCATGTCGCAGACATGCATTAGTCACAGTTTTCCGATAATTCCGGCACTTTTTGCAAACATTAGTACAGACGAGATCCATCAAGACAAGACGTACGTGAACACGTAATATATCTCCTTCTGTGAAGACAGAGAAAACGGTCAGAAGAAGAAACGCAGGATGTCTCGGCTTAACCTACAGGGAAAGCTACATAAAGCGTAAGAGAAACAATGGACACGCCAGCTTTAGCATGGTGTAAGATGGGCATCAAAACAGGAGTTTTGTGCGAGAGATATACCTGTGAGAGTATTCGTTTCGACAATAAGGCGCACCACGCGTACCAATGCATAGTGAGAGAATTGACCGCCCCGGCAACGGATTCGACCCAACTATGAGAAAGCCAATAAGTTGTGGCCCTAAGGAGAAAAAAGGTGAGGTCACGGACAAGTAACACCATTGAGCCGGCAATTAGGATATCCACCAATGCACTCGGGATCGTCCAGAGCTAATGTTGCAAGTAATCAACTGGCTGTGTACCATCATCATGATGAAAATAGGAGTGCATACATATGGTGCCACCTTGGAGACGGCAAACCCCTTAGCTATGAGAGACTGAACGGTCTGTGGGCAAGAGCATTCAAAGAGGTCTGAAAAACACTTACCGCCACGCCACCCCAAAAGGCTCCAACGGATTGGACCACTGCAATCTTTATCCGAGCAGAGTCAGGGACTCGGACCTTTTGGATATCACGAAAAATATACGTACGATAGCGATTACGGCGCATAACCACGGTCGCCTGCTCAGAGTCCAGATTCGGTAACAGAAATATTGCTGAACAATGAGCGAAGTCACTGCTTCGACCATCGGGATATCTATAGGAGTAAAATGCGCATCCAGCTGGAGGCGCTCTACGACGCCAAATCCTTCTATGAAAAAAAAGTAGACATCGGCCCCTGTCAAAATCGTTTGGACGGTTTCCAGTAGAAAGACGAAGTATGCTATCCTGATTGTTTGTCACTTCGTCGGGGGTGCTAACGAATCCCGGACACTCACCGAGGGCTTTTATGGTTCGTTTGTCGTCCGGGAAATTGTAGCTATATACGTCTGTGCGTGGATCATCTCAACGAAACACTCCAAACTCGAGATGAGGTTGTTTACAAGTCTGGACACAAAGAACACCATACAGCGCCCAATTCACAAGAAAACAGAAGAGCTGTGTGTCGCCGTAAATGACGATTGCCTCAATAATTAAAATAAGCCTCCACGCACAAGAGGGGCAGTACTGTGCAAAGGTCAGGGTATGATCAACAACGTTCCAAGATTGACGTACTGTTTGATGACATCGGGTGGGGCAGATGGTAATCTGGCCATCAGCGTACGAGTAGCGAAGGTGAGCAGCAACAAGTTGGAAAGGAGGTGAGGTAGCCGTAAATATATCTTTTCCGAGAAGTGAATTTCCAGACAAATTCTGCTTGGGAATTGTCCCCAATTCTCGATGAGGATGTCGCCGGTCTGAATTTTTCACGCAGGCATTGGTTCAATCTTTGTGACTAGCCTTTTTCGTCCTGCTAACCTGCACCAGATGGTTAGTGTCTGAGACCGATCATCAAAAACACCCGTGAAGAACCCCGTATTCCCCAAATCTAATATTTTCCCTGCAGGGCAACATGCAATGGAAAATCGACCGTGCCTGGCAGGCACCATAAAAAAGCTTATAACCGCCGTACGCCGTATCCAATCACGGACGTCCTGACGATCGAATGAGTCGGGACTTAGAGTCGGGAAAACTAGGAAAGCGAGGCACGCAAGAAGGAAGAAAAGGGATGCAAAAACAGATGTCCCGCCGATCAACGATTGGTATCCCGTTGTCTTCGACTCTGTTGCAGCCCTGATTCGGAAACGCCAGCCGCGCTTGATCTGTAACTGCAGTGAGCCAGCTATCAGAAGAGTAGTGTCCGATGCGGATAAAATGGTATCGTGTGGGCAGTTGTGGGCGGTCACCCCCAACGGGGACCAACCGTCATCCGAGTCCACGCAGGTTTGTGGTCGGGTCTGTGCCGGGGTCGGGGCCTGTGGCGATGGCTGGCCAATCCTCGGGCTTCCTTCTCCCTCTGCGCTCTATTCGATACACCCTGGCATCTCCTTCCAGACCGCTAAAATTGTTTAACAAAGACCACCATAGGTAGTTTGCAAGTCAGAGGGACGATCATGATCGATCACTGGCATGATCAACGCGGCCCGGGGGTCTACTAGTCGGAGTTTGTCACGCGTTCGTCACGACGAGTTCGCACCTCAGCCCTTTTACTTTCAGACTGAGGTTAGCATCTTATTAAGATCTTATTACTTCTCCCTTTACTTCTAGTTACTTACTATCTACCTAGATTTAGGATTCTCATCCAATAGACTGGCGTGTGTTGCGAACAATGGCCCACGTCGGTCACGGTCTGAAAGAGGCGGAAGGGCTACAAAACTGGTTTCGAATTTCATCACACAATCAAGCTTACGGATTCAAGTTCAAATCGAGGGACAAAAACTCATACTACTACGACTTTCCTTGAGTGAATCAAGATACTTATCGCGGCAGGAACTGGAGTCGGTCTCTAAGCCCCGCGCGCGAGAACTACACTAGTACTGGAGCTCCTCCTGAATACATTAAAGACGATAGACGGGAAAACGAACGCGAACCTTGGTAGAACGCAGAGCCTGGATCTGGCTGGATTCATCAAGTGTGAAGTAGTGATACGTGCCAGCTGGGATAATCAAAATGTCCCCAAGGAGGGGAACCACTCTTCTGTGGAATGTTCCGCGCAACCGTGACCTCGTTGATCGGCGATAAGCGGCTGAGAGTTAAGCCATGGAAACCTTGCACACCGCGCTAGCGAGAATATATCGGGTCGTGCATGTACTTATTGAAAGAGCGCACGATCATATTCATTACAGGCATTCATTCACAAGCAATCATTGTCTCGAGGAAGTCACCTAGTCCATTCTTGGTGATATCCATGTTGTCGCGGTGGTTGTAGCCTTGCTGCTCCGCAGTTTTGTTCGAGCTCTTATCCGCCCACGGTGTCCAACGGGACGTTCCAGAGGAGGACACCCAGTTTGTTCAGGGTTTACGGGTCTCCCTGAATCATGGAGCAGCTGCTGGTCCCCGGGGAGGATATCAAAGTAATATGGACGCATGGTGTCCATGTCAGGTCAAAGAAGAAGTTATTGAGATGCGAGAAGGGTGGCTGAGGATGTCCTAACAGCAGATGGGGATTAGTAACTCTCATAGGTTGTCAGACCGGTAAGCGGTACGTGGATGGGGTCCCAGTTGCGGCGTCGAGTATTCTATTTCAGCAGAGTTCCAGGTCTTGTCGCCACTAATTTCAGAATATTCCACAAGGACCCTTACCGTGAGTATGGGCCGTGTGCACTGAGTAAATCCGAGTTCGCTGCAAAGACAAGTCGCGACATGATGCAGAATAGAGCCTCGATTTCAGCGAAATATTCCACCCGTCGAAAAAAATGCCTTCTTGGGTGCTTTGAATGGTTTTTTTCGATCACCGGGCCAACAATAAGGTGATGGTATAGATAGGAACTAGTTTGCTGGCGGCAAAGGCTTGATTGAGGAATGCCGCGAAGCACTGACAAAGTAGCCTAAATGCGAAGCGGAGATACCCAGGCAATACCGTGACTATAGCGCGCCATGTTTCGAAGTACTTCTCCAGTCACTCCATCCTCTAGAATATACGGATGGAGCGGCCAGGACTTAGACTGCATATCGGCTACCTGAGAGGGAATACACCACAGCTCCCGCAGATATAAAGCAGCAGACACCAGGGAAGCAACGAATAGTCTCAGTGGCGACAAGTAAAACCTTAGTACTCGCTCTCGTCCGATCAGAATGCTCGCTGATGAGCCGTACGTATGTCTGTGTTACCACAAAAGCGTCAGTGAGGTGCCATAAATACATTAAAGTGTCGCATAGTCGGAACAGTCCCCCAAAGGTGAGAGTCCCTAGCTGGCGGCGGGACGACAGAAGGAGGTGAGGCAGTAACATCACGCAGTGAATGATATATAAATAAGTAGATAGACAACATGTGCACTCGATCTGTGATTTGGTGGATAGGGAACCAAGGAAAGGGTACGTATCTTGTGTCTGGAACTCCGGCTGGTGTGTGCAAAATGCACATTGCAAACCCCCACCATTTTTATATTCTGGTAAGTCCGAATCACTTACCAATTCTCCTCTGGTTCGTCTTCAATCAAGCGCGCATAGTCCTCGTAATTTGCAAACGCTGGCAGGGACCGAAGCTTTTTTCTCTGGGCCCGAGCATCCTCCTTCCGGGAGTCATTGCGTTTGCGCTTATCGTGACTGAAACAGGTCTGCTCTGCGTCTGAATCAGCCCCATCGCTCTTTGTAGGATCCACTAGGGCCTTGGCGGCTGGGTCCACCAAATCATCGGCATCGGTGACTGAGGGCCCGGTGTCGCTATAGTCCCAAGCGCTGCCATCGCTCTCCGCATCAGAGATAGAATCCGCGATATCGTCTTGGTCCACGTCCAAGTCCGAGTCCTCGCCATCACTGTCGTTCATGCGGGTCCTCGAAATCGATGCTTTCATTGCCTGCGCCAACCCATCAGTCTGATTCATAGCAGATCCCTGTAACACTCACCTTCCAAATCTCCTTTTCCTCTGGTTCGCTGTCTCGCTCGCCACTAGGATCCTCGCTCTCGGAGTCCGATTCTGTACCTGAGTCATCGTGCTTCGTCTTTCGTTTGTCAACTTTTGATGCTCTCGCTTGCTCCTTTGCATGCTTCTGTGCGAAGAACCGTTGAAAAAATGCCTGTGGTCGGATACGTCGATGTCAAGTCATTCTCATCTTGAGGAAGGGTAACGCACCTGATCTGCTGGCACAGCACCCTCCCCACGCCGCCACCATCCGTCCATATTGAGGGGTGTTTCTTGTATGTCTGCTCTGACCCTCCGTACGCCTCCCGTACACCCCGAGGTAGATGGTTGCATGGCACTCGCCCCTCTGACAATTGTTTTCTTTGGATTTTTGTACACGAAACGATCCAAGAAATGAGTAAGTGTGTACAGTGTCAGGTCAGAACTGGTTGTGAGCGGTTCGTGAGAAAGGAGCTGGCGCGCGAGGAGAGCGACGGTTGGGTGAGCGTGATGAGTTAGTGTTGTCTACTCGATTTCGTAAGCACCAAGGACGACTGGATTAGCCACAACCAACAAGCGTACCAACTCCCATAGAGCAGATGACTGTGCATGGGCGTGTTGCGGCTCTCGCTTGTGTGGATCATACTCTTCACCGTTAGCAACAGGCGGGGAGACCTTGTCAACGAGAGTACGTAAACCTGGAGAAGGGGTGAAAAGCTGACGGCCCAGTTTGTCATGGTATACTCGTGGGCAGCCAAGGATTAATGACACACCTCGCCAAGCAGCCAGAGGCCGCCCGCTATAAACTCAGGTCCACCAGACCCACTCGCAAGAATTTGACAAAACCGTTTCACGAACGACATCACTCGGGCTTTCTCCGGATCAGCTTTTATGCTCTTGAATAACAAATTTAGGAAGAGAGCTTGATTGCGCGTCGTGTGCAGGCGGGGGTCAAGCAACGTCGCATATAGCGCACGATAGAACCGGGATACAATAGCTGAAGTAGTTGGAAAAGAGGCCGCAATTTGTTGGATAAGGGTAAGCGCTCGAAGGGAGATGTTGAACGTCGACGTATGTACGAGAAGGAAAAGCGTGTCCATGTGAATGTCGAATCTAAAAATACCGTGTTTGTCAAAATCAATCGAGCCAAGTGGAAGATGACACACTCTGAATCAGCTCCCCTGAATTGGGCATACGGCAGGGCACGATTTACACCGGTCAGTATGGCGCTGACTAGCCTTGCATTCGAGTCTTGTACCTCCGCAAACCCCGATGTACCGCACGCATCTCTATCTTTCCCTTTGTCGAGCTTTGGCTTCTTTCTCTCCTTTTTCTCATCCTTGAGCTCTTCCGATGCTACATTGTCAGCGCGTTCAGATTGTCGCTCACTCACAACCTCGCGGAAGAGCTGAAAGTACACATCCATCAACGTGCGTGCCGTAGCACGATCCGCCTCGGATGTGGAAAGGATGACCTGGTTAAAGGTAATAGTCGCATAGTAGCGAGCATGGGCGTGCCAAATGTTGTTTTCCGTTTTTGAATCTATATTTGACCGTTCCCGCTGTTGGTGGGTGTCCGGTTTTACATGAGAGGCCACAGAGAGCGGCCTCATGATAAGTGCCGTAGTTTCACGAATGACGACTGTCTTCATTGCGGGGTGCTCTTGCAGAAGTTGAAGGATATGGTAAGATGTACGGGCACAGATGGCACTCTCTGGATCGCCCTTGCGTGGGGGTGGCGCTGTATCAATATAAAACTATGGAAAAATCAATATTAAACGCACAAGCTTGTTCACCAACAGCCTTAGCAGATTTTGCTCTTGTTCCGGATTTGAACAAAGGAGGGAAGTGATTAATTTGAGGGACTGCATGCGAACATACGGTAGAGAATCAAGGGAGAAAGCCTAAGGCACAATAAGCCAAGAAGCGGGGTGATGAGGGTTGTTGTAACACCTCGAGTATCTGGAGGTAGGAGAAAAAATACTTCTTCAACCAATCTTCGAAGTACCAGATGACGAGATGCTGGTCAGTGACATCCTGATGAAGAAGTGGCTGGTCGCAAAAGTACCTGCCAGTATGTTATGATTATCACATAGATATACGAGGTAGGAGCAGATAAAATGCACTTGAGCTTTCGATTTGGGACACCACCTCCGACCCACCAGTCCATAATCGCCCTTGCAGCTTTCAGTCTATCTTCTCTGCCTGTCGCCTTGCCTTTACGTTCAGTGTCGTGTGACACGCCGACTCGGACTCGCCCCTTTTCTGCCAAGTTCTTCAGTGCCTCCAGTGCTCGGGTGTTATGCAAAGGTGCACTCTGAGCCATGAGCACAAACGCACTAAGCCGATCGCTTAGGGTGCCACTGGCAAGGATGTTGCGCAGAAAGGCCTGATCCGACGCGGATGAACCAGTCGAGTTGGGTCGAGCATTGAAGATGGAGAGTTCGGAAGCATGTAAGGAAGAGGCGCGATCGAGTAAGATGTTCAGTTGAGATGCCGAATGAGAAGGTACTAGTTTAGGGGTGGTGGAGAGGGGTGAAAGAAAATTGTACCAGTCCGGAGAGGCGGGAACGAGTGGAGGCATCAAGCAAATAAGGGTGGCGACCCTAACCTTACCCTTCTTACTGATTCCTTCCTTCGTTGGTTACAAGTGCGTGATTTTATTTATCTCTGTTTCTTCAGAAGGTCTGACAAGCTTGGTAGGTTGATCAGCACACTCGCATGATATCCTTGCTAGCTCACTGTTCAAGCTGGTGAGTTTGAGTTGGTTACATCTAGTCTGGTGGAGACATAGGACACTTCGATAACGCTTTCCCATCCATGCAGATCTCAGGCGCACCGCCATCATGTCTGCTACATCCAGTTCAGAACCGGACTTCATCAATCTTGCAGAAACAATAGCCCGCGCTCATTGTAATATTCCAAGTGTATCTTGCCGCCTGCACGACGAGCAAGGCTATTTTAGCCAGACCTACATCGTGAAACTAGAAGACCAGTCTAACGTCATCGTCCAGTTTCGAGACACTCCACTGGACTTGTCCCTGTATGAGTTAGCACGCCGTACGTCTTTATTCACTAGAATATGCACTTGTCCCCTGAGCGTGTCTGCAGAGAAATTGGGAACCCTGGTTCCAACTATCGAGAAGAGCACAGATATCTCTGTTTCCACTCATGTATACATCATGAACTACATCAACGGATTAATGTGGAATTCAGCCCTGGGAGTCTGGCCAGGTGCCTGGGATGACGACGCTACAATCGCTGGCCAACTTGGAGAGGCGTTATCTCGTTGTATTGTTGGCCCAGACTCCTCGGAGGTCGTCGAATCTTACATCATCCCGCGCCTTCAAACTGTGTTGCGCGAAAACATTCCCTCAGACCGACTTGCACTGCGTCGAAGCGTCGAAGAACTCATCTCGATCGCTCCTAATCTCGAGAAACTCCCTCTTTCTCTTTCCCATGTGGATCTCAATGCGACGAACGTGAGCAGACCTTCATGAACCCATCATCATTGCCTGAACCAGAACTTCAGATGCTCATTGCGAGTCAGGGACCACCTCGACTGATCGGAATATTGGACTGGGACCTCTCGAGGTATCTTCCTTTCGGTATCGATGGTGCTCAGATCCGCTACATGTCTGTGATCAACCGAGACCGAGTCGACTGTCCTGACGAGCCCGGGTCTACGATGGTTGCAACTTCGTTCTGGAATGCCTTTACGGCAAACCTTGACGCTGATCTTAAAGACTATGTTGTAGACGCCATGAAAGTTGGAGTGATTATATATTTAGAGTTCCCAGAAGGTTGCGGGGAACGGAAGGCGAGAGACATTCAGAATGCTGAGAAGCGGTTGCAATGGTTTGATGAAGTGTTCAGGCCACTTTGTTCCAGGTGATGCGGCTGGTTCGGTTGAACGTACTCCGGGGAGCACGGGTGAGTTCGGGGAAGCATAGGGGAGTCGATAAGTCTTTGGAGGGACGTGCACAGGAATGATCGGGATGGTAATGGTATGCTTTCTGTATTATGAAGGGAATGAGTGTTGGATGTGCAAAGTATTCAAAATGCATGGTTTGGAGGTGATGGTACATCAGCAACTTCACAATTTTCTTGCCAACTTTTTGGGCTTGTCAACAAGCTGACAAGTTCAACAAGAATAGCAAGATGATAAGGTACAGCTGGCCCACCTCTCCCCCCAGACGACAGCCAAACAAAGTCATGTGATGTCTAAGCTCTCCCTGTTTATTCTTGTTGTGGCACGATGTTATTTTCGTGCCTCATCTTTTTCTGCTGCATCCTTTTGTCCCTCACCTCTGTTGCTGTCTCTTTGTTGTGGCCTCTGCCTCATCACCAAAAATATTGATCTATGACATTGCTAGATATATGATGATCTTATCTATCTTGTCTGATTTGGTCTGATCAATCACTCCCCTTGATAGGTACCTGTATGACCTTAATAATCAAGATTGATATGATGTGATCATAACTTTCTAGCTAGATATCTAAAAAGACCATGCAAGGTAGATTTATAATCATAAGATCTTATGCTAGATAACATTATGATAATGTAGTATCTTAGAAGAAAATAATTATCAATAAGTGTATGCAAGGTGGTTATGGCCATAATAATATCATGATAGGGGCCAATTAAGATCAGAGTTACCTATTAAGGTAATCAACTGATCATGTTAATACCTTGTAAGATCTAGTATAATCTTGTAAGGTGACCAAAGTCATTTAGGTACCTAGCTAGATATCATAGATATCTAGGTATATCATGGGAGATTGGCCAATATCATAATGCTCTAGCAGGGTAAACTAGAACTTTATATTACCCCTATATGCATATGGTCAGTTAAGGTAAGCTTGAGCACTATAGTCTTATGAGGTGACCAAGGCCATTTAGGTACCTAGCTAGGTACCTTTGGTATCATGCAAGATTCCTAATATCATGGTGCTTCTAGTATGTTACAGCTGTTTGCAATGTAATAGACCAGATTTTGTCGCACTCTCTTCAGGAACTTTGTTTACATTCAGCGCTGGTACAAACAAACTATGCCAAATATGGTAGGTTGAACCGCACCTGTCTGAGTCAGTCTTCAACTCTTCGCAAGGTCTTCACGCTTTCCTGTCATGACTGGCAACCGATGACACATCCCTCCATCGACCAAAGAACATATTGTCATTCTTTCTGGCCACATGAAGTCTCGCAAGGTTGCAGAAGTCTATGATGTCAGTCACTGCACTGTAAATAGAGTGAAGCGCCTTTCCCTGGACACGGGATCTGTTGTACGCAGGCTATTGCAACCTGGGCGGCCTTGAAAATTGACCTCTCTAGATGCCATGGTAAGTGCTGGTTACACATACCCATCCATATTCTGATGCTGTCTAGTTTCTTGAAAGCTGTATTGAACGCACTCCAGACATGTACCTATCAGAGCTCAAGCAGGAACTATGGGAAGTTGCAGGTGTCGAGACATCTTATAGCACCATTTCTCGAACACTGAAAAGGCGAGGGTTTGTAAGAAAGCAGGTATGTTTTACATCATACCTACTGGCATTGACAATGACCGCCATATCCCACAGATATGCCGACCTGCCCTCGAGCGCAATGAGGACCGCCGCCTTGAATACCAGATTTGTGTGGCTGAAAACTACCTCCCAGAACAGCTAGTCTTCGTTGATGAAGCTGGCTGCAACCGCAATACCACCACTCGAGCATATGGATGGGCACCAATTGGTTCTCGTGCATGTCGGCATGATTACTTTGTTCGGGGCAAAAGGTAATATCCTGGCTTCCTAAAAACGATGCTTATATTACTTTTCAGGTACTCTATGCTTCCCGCACTCTCACTAGATGGTATACTCCATCTTGATGTCCAAAACATGCCGTTCACTGCAGCAACCTTTTATGACTTCATTGATGGGCTCCTCGACAACATGAATCCATTCCCACAACGCAATTCAGTTGTTATAATGGACAATGCGAGTATACATTATGCTGCTGAGGTACAGGACCTCATTGAACGCCGGTGAGTTTTTTTTTGCGGCTCTCTGTAATGACAGCATACTTATTTTGTACTAGTGGTATGCGGCTCTTGTATCTACCCCCTTACTCCCCTGACTTCAACCCCATTGAGGAGGGGTTTTCGGCTATCAAAGCATGGATCCGTTCTAATCGCGATTATGTCCGTGGGGAGCTTTCGGGTGAGGCCACTTGTGATCCCTATGAGATGTTATGGGAGGCCATTTTTAGTGTTGTGACACCGGAGAAAGCTTGTGGTTGGTTCCGAGATTGTGGCTACTTGTAATAGATGTTGTGCTTTAAATTGAAAATGGGACTTAGAGTGGAAAACGAGAAAAGAAAAAAGATCACGCGAGGTGAGAAAAATGAGTGGCGGTGTTTGATTTGGATACTAAGTGATGACGAAGACAAGTACTCCTACTCGAGAGTTGAACTCAATTCTTGGCACCCTTGCCCTTCTTTGCACGATGAGCAAGTCTCTTTGCATGTCTCACAAATTCATGAACTGCCCCAACTGGCATCCCTACTATGGTGGAGAAGAACCCAATGTCCATATTGAGCACACTATTTGCATACACGATGCCATTGTTGACAAGGGCTTCTTCAAAGTGAGGATAGTTGATAAGGGGCATGGCAGCATGGAGGTCTGCAAGAACGTCGCTGATAGGTGGGTAGCAAATTAGTTCACCATCGGAGTCACTACTGGACAGGTCGATGAGTGAGGGTGGTCAATTGGTGTTGACGTGGCGTTGTCCAAGTTGGTCACCAAGAGCAGGTGCGCTGTGCTGGTTATTGTCGCGACCAATGTGATTATGAATCTTGATATTGGTCCCAGTGGCAGAAACAGCCTTGCGAGGCTTTTTAGCAACACGATCAAATGCAAGAGTGGATGGCGGCGTATGTAAAGTAGCTTCTTTGAATAGCTGACTAAGAGTTAGTGATGACATCAGCAAAATGTCCAAGCAGCTTAAAGTCACTTAAAGTCACTTAAAATATTTTACTTAAAATCTTCTT
>QLPA01002294.1:0-29901 GCA_003313945.1 Lactifluus pinguis | reverse complement strand
AATTCATCAGCCGCGTCAATGTTTCGTCAGGTACTGATATGACTGATAAGCTAATCTACATTTTTCCGACATGGGATTGGTGACTGCCCTACACCACCACCATTTGATCTACTATTAACGCCTCACACAGGCAAGTCAATCTGGCGTTATTATGCATTGTACAGGTGCTTGGCTGGAAAACGGCCTGTCTTCTGGCATCATAACCACACTTGTTACCTGTTTGCAGAGAGTGGTGTCTTTATAGCACCTGAACACTTTCTACTCTGTTCCTACAGAGGCATTGTCTGGACTTTAGTCGACGAAGATCAGACCTGTCAGGGTGATCTACCATTGTTAGTTAGCGAAGGCACCCCGTTGTTTGTCATATATACCACGTCCCCTGCCAGCAGGCATTTGTCATATTGGGACAAAACTGTTGATGTAGTACACGTCATTATGGATCCATGGACACGAGAGGAGATTCACAAAGCGTGAGTCTCGTCCTACATTGTACATGCACAACTTGAAAGGCTCAGGCATTCCGACTTCCGTAGTGCACCGCTGCTCTTATCTAGTCCCAACTGGAGGGCCATTGATGAAACGTATGACCGGCTTGGCCCCATTCCTCGACTATGCTTCTGGGCATCATCGAACCCTGATTTATTGGAATTGTATATGGGATCAATTAAAGACGCGTTGAACAAAGCCAGCCAAGAAAGCCTCGAATGGTTGATGGCTAGGATCAATAACGCGGCAGCTTTGAATATGGACGAACTGGCGTACAAGGTATGCCTAGTTAGGCGGAGTAATAAAGACTTAAAAGTCTTTTCCCGTCCTTCTATAACGCCTATCACGCCTTTCATTCAAGCCAAACTTACGATTGCTCTGCGGAAACACGAGACCTGCGAACAAGTCAAATCATATAAGGCCCGTGCTGGTCTTCCTTCTTGCAAAGGGCTGAGCGACTTCGTATTCGAGGCAATCTGCCTGCGGCATTTCCAAAGTTGGATTTAAACTCGAACATCGGCGGAGGCACCCAAGTTACTACTTTTCGCAGGACAAGAAATCGGACGAAAGCCATAGGGCTGTTTTCGCGTTGGCACATTTGACGGTGTCACCGTGAGAACGATAGTTGATAAGGCCTATGAAGAGCTGAAAGCCTTCAGGTTGACAGGGGCCCCACGCAGGGCCCGAATCGATCTCTGTGGAAGCCATCAACTCAGCTGTATAGTGGCGAATCACGGTTGCATACCTGATATCTATAGACAGATACCAAGCTCCTTGAATGTGAAGGTGCTCCCAATGGATAGTATAGTTTGGACAGTGTCACCAGTCCAAAAGAGACGTCGGGATTTCAGTAAAGACTGGCGGGGATTGACATGGCGGACATTTACGTTTGAGCCATGAGCAACATCGGCTTTCGCGACTCGAGTATCGAAACAAGCAGGACTGCCGATCTTGGATGTAATAGCGTCATTCAGGGACTTATCACAAAGCAGTGTCGATAAAGCACTTTAGAGACTACCATAAACACTATCCAGACTGATCTAGACTCTGAGCCTGCAGATGGGCACGGCGCGCATACTGTACTCAGGCATTTACCTTCGCGATCTGGCACTAAATGAAG
Source organism: Lactifluus pinguis (assembly GCA_003313945.1). Lineage (NCBI taxonomy): Eukaryota > Fungi > Basidiomycota > Agaricomycetes > Russulales > Russulaceae > Lactifluus > Lactifluus pinguis. The sequence continues at coordinate 28,295 of QLPA01002294.1, read as the reverse complement.
CACCACCTGAACACGTGCTGAAAATACTGGAGTATGCCCTCGTAACCTTGCTGCAGAGCAGGGCAAACGAGTGCTTATACACACATAAGGAACTTTCGAAGGTTGCTTCTCCGAGGCTAATCAGAAACGGTTAACAAGTTTACCGGGAAAGACTCTCAGGAAGTGTCAGACTGGTCATACGCTGTTTTTATTTATATGTTCCCCGTGTTAACAATCCCGACACTTCTATCAAAGTATCATATCGATATCGTCCATGAGTTCGGGGTTCTGTCCCCGAAGCCTAGTACCGCTGACATCGGTCTTAGCTTTAAAAATCTTGGGAATCTACACCATAAAAAGATAATTGCCTAACGGAGAAACGAAGGTTAATGTAGAAATTTTGTAATACAAAGGACAGCAACAAAGGAGATCACATAGTGATGACAGTGAGCTTGGAGGCGCAAGGCCAGGGGCGCTGTGCCAGTTGTTGCATCTCCGTGGGTACGGACACCGTACCTGCCAGTGCCAGAGACTCGGGTACCTGACGTGAATAATTAAACTTGTCGCGTTATGCGTTTGTTACCTTGCTTGGCAAGGTGTACTGTAGAGGTCGAAAGTCGCCTCGTCCCGCGACATAAGAAAACATTTGTTCATGCTCGTAACGAGTATGTTATTCACACACTCCCAGTGCACATCTCTCTTTTTTTTATTTATAAAAATCTGCATTTATATCCCGCAACATGTATCAAAGACGTGACCCCAGGGTACAGGATTGGAACAGGCCGCGGAGGGAGTGGCGTAAAAGAGTAACGGGAGCACTGAACGGATGGGTAGCTGGTGGGCCAGGAATGCAAGGGTAAAGATCCCGGTGTCCCTCCGGAGTCCGGACTGTCTTCCCTCCCTTGCTCAAATGGTCTCCTGTCCACTGGTACTCTTTGTAACAAGCTTTGCTCTACTTAATCCCTCAGTCGAGTCTCTCCATCAATTGAAACACTCTTTTTCTCCCCTTTAATTACCATCATCCCATCAACTCAATTGAAAACTAGCATGTCACTTCCTCCCGGCTGGAAGCATCGCCTCCTCAACCTCAACTTTCGCCGCCCCCTCCAAGCTCACCTTCACAAATGGTGAAGATTGGCACCACCGTCCAGGACCTTGCTGTTCTCTCTCGACCCTCGACTCAACCAACACCAGTCACTTTGTTTCACCCACAACGCGTTCGTCCCCACATCCAGAGACGTTCTGAAACAAACCCGGGTCGTGCACATGCACTCGTCATCAACATACGCCTTTACAACAATCGTGGGTCTTGTCATCGGGATATCAAGGTGGAGATGGCCTAGTCGCTGCTCGACATCTAGGCATTCTTCCTAGTGTCAAAAACTGTTTGTTTCGACCTTTTCTGGGAATTTTCGGATGCAAACGCAGCACAAAAAAAAACACATAACATACAAGGTGCGCCTCTCTTATGCCAGTGGCGTGTGTGCACAGCGACGCATGGTTTTTTTTGTCGCCCTGGTCAGCACCTTCACAAACAGTGCGACATCATGCACATGTCAATGTTACCCACGTCCGATCTGGACTCCGAACTATCCAAGACCACGCTCTCGACCATCCTCGCCACCACCGACGTCGTTCTTGACACCACCTTTGGCCTCTCCCTCAATCCACCCGTCCGCATACTGTTCGACAAAACGCTCCCGCTCATAGACGACCAACCTGCCGATCTTCTCCGTCGATATTCTGGGACGTCAAGCAGGGAGATATGCACGGACTCGGTCTGCACCCGGTCGTGCTCGTCAGTTTCACGGCGCCCGAAGAGAGCGTACACACAATTTCCGGACATCACTGTCTCGGAGGGCGATTCGTACCTAAGTGAGTTCGCGCGCCCCGCACGCCTGCGTCTATGACGGAAATCGGCAACTGGGGTTTTTCCCCAGCGCTGAAGCTGATGGTTGCTGTGGCGTTCCCCCCGCCCCGGTTTTTATTTTATTTTGGTTGTGTACATGTAATAGGGTCCTTCATTGTTCTGCTGCCCACAGGTCTTTGGAAGTGAAACTTACAAACTGAACCTTCCCTTCTGGTCGGATGTTCGATGATCGTGTCGCCAGCAAGTATCTCGCGTCCCAGACCTTCACTGCCCTTATCCTGTGCTGACGACCCCTTGCCAGCTTTCTGATTCATGTAGAACGATATACCCCCTAGCAGTTTTGGTGTCGATTATCACGGGATCACTGTCATCATGGACAACGATGTTGGGACGGTCCGGTACGCTTCACCGCCGTGCCCCTGCGGCGTTTTCGCATACGTGACGGCGAAGCCTGCACCCCCAGTATCTATAACAACCGACAACGGGGACATCTACGTGGTATCTGAGGAGACAGCAGGAGGCTCCTCTGGTAAGTACTGTTTTCGATAACTGGTTTTAATTGATGCCATCAATGCCTTCTCATCCCCACATGAAACAAATATTACAGGCCTATATGACGGCATCAGCACACACCGCACCTTCGTATTGGGAAACGACCGTGCACGCCCCTTCAGCACTGGACCACAGCGACATGATCACCGATGAGCTCCCCATGGGCTCCGTTCTCATATTCTCATTTACCACCCTCATCTCGTGGTCCTTCCAGCTCCCCGGCTTTTTGCTCACCTACCTCCTACACGGCTCACACGCAGGTCGATTTGGCTCGCTCACCCTCACGCTCATCCAGTGGGGATTTGGCACGACCGTCATCGGCGCGTTTTCCCCTTCGGAAGAACCACCCATCGCGTCTCCGATTCCCCTTCCACATATGCCATCCTACCATTGCTTCACCTGGACTTGAACCATTCGACCCAAACGCAGCCTTTTATTTCGTGGGCTCGTCCCGCTGTCCCTTGATCAGGCCACTGCGGGTGAGGTGATAACGACACCGCTCGACGGGCGTTGTATGCCTGGGCCAGGTGTGGTCTATAGCATAATGGGCAGCGGTGGATGTACGTCACCTGTACTGCAGGTGCACCACTCAATAGGCAGAGATTAGTTAGCTTTGTACCCTTAGTTTAGATAATTTCAATAAACATGCAGTCTGAACCAATTTTTGGCTTGTGGTGTGAACTGGTTGACATGCTTAAATACCTGGTTGGGTCCGAGGGTCAGTGACACCCTCGAGGATGTGGTCCACGCAGAATCGGGGGATCACGGCATGAGGCAGACGAAGGGCCCAATCAAGTGCTCGGGGTCTGACGGGTGGGCGGATGTCTTGGGCAGAGAAGAGGAGTAGGAGAGGAGATAATTCACGTTGGTGGTACAGCCACGACTGCGTCAAGATTGTGACGGGACTTGTTTATCGAAACAAGCTAACATGGCGGGCATGGCACATGACAGCGATAGGGGCAGCTTGCCGGGATGAAATACTGCCGAAGCGTGGGAACATGATATCATGCTCCTATAAACTCCCTACGTTTCGAGACTCCTATGTCCACTGTATCATGTCTACAACCAGCATCACGCATACTGCTTCGGAGGCATCATTAGCCTCTGTAATAAGGATGGTAAACCCATCAGGCCCATGGTCGAGGCTTGGTGACGGTGAATCATTGACTCAATTGCATAAGCAGTTATGGGGGGCTCCCCTGAGACCGCAGGAACAACCAGGGTTTGTCGAGAAAGAGTCGACTTCCAATTGCATGGGTAAGAGCTCGGAAAATAGCGCAAGACGAGAATGGGGATGCTGACATATCGCTGGCAGGTTTTGTCTTAAGCATCGACAACCCGATCATCCCATTTGCTAGCAAAAGCATCTGGGTTCGTGTGAGTCTATTCACATCAGGTCACACGTCGCCATTGTTTTCTCACAAATGTCATAGGAAGAATACATTAGAATATTCAACTTTCTCGAAGGATACTATGCCAAGAGAACAGTGACACACGGTATGGCACCAGCAGCCGTCGTGACTGGACACCCTGGGATTGGTGACTGCCCTACACCAGCACCATTTGATCTACTATTAATCCCTCACACAGGGAAGTCAATCTGGCGTTATTATGCATTGTACAGGTGCCTGGCTGCAAAGAGGCCTGTCTTCTGGCATTACAACCACAAACGTTACCTGTTTGCAGAGAGTGGTGTCTTTATAGCACCTGAACACTTTCTACTCTGTTCCTACAGAGGCATTGTCTGGACTTTAGTCGACGAAGATCAGACCTGTCAGGGTGATCTACCATTGTTAGTTAGCGAAGGGACCCCGTTGTTTGTCATATATACCACTTCCCCTGCCAGCAGGCATTGGTCATATTGGTACAAGACTGTTATTGTAGTATGTGTCATTATGGATCCGTGGACACGAGAGGAGATTCACAAAGCGTGAGTCTTGTCTTACATTGTACATGCACAACTTGAAAGGCTCAGGCATTCCGACTTCTGTAGTGCACCGCTGCTCTTATCTAGTCCCAACTGGAGGGCCATTGATGAAGCCTATGACCGGCTTGGCCCCATTCCTCGACTATGCTTCTGGGCATCATCGAACCCTGATTTATTGGAATTGTATATGGGATCAATTAAAGACGCGTTGAACAAAGCCAGCCAAGAAAGCCTCGAATGGTTCATTGATATGATTGATAACGCCGCAGCGTTGAAGATGGACGAACTAGCATACAAGGTATGCCTAATTAGGCGGAGTAATAAAGAGTTGGAAACCTTTTCCCCTCCTTCTATAACGCCTATCACGCCTTTCATCCAAGCTAAACTTACGATTGCTCTGCGGAGACACGAGACCTGCGAACAAGTCAAATCATATAAGGCCCGTGCTGGTCTTCCTTCTTGCAAAGGACTGAGCGACTTCATATTCGAGGCAACCTGCCTGCGTCACTTCCAAAGTTGGGTATAAACTTGAACCTCGGCAGAGGCACCCAAGTTCCACAGGACAAGAAATTGGACGAAAGCCGTAGGGCTGTTTTCGGCGACACAGTTTCCCTCTCAGGCTGATTCCGTCCTTCCGACACTTGCGACGCGGGGAGCTCATTCTTGGAAAGTAATACTTAGGTGCGAATTGGAGGGAAGGGAGGGAATGACTTGAGGGCAAAGCGAGCCAGGATGTAGAATAGAACATCGTAGCCATTGACTCATTTATTGGGCACGATGACCATACCTTTTCTAATTTACTGCGAGCAGATGGAGTTGGCATCTTGCCTGATGCAGCGGACTAGTAGTAGTGCAAGCTAATGCACACGAACGCCAGCGAGGTCTAATCTAGTTAGAGATCAGCGCGTATCCCTTGAGACGACAGTGACGTGCAAGCCGTAGTAGGTCCAAGGTGATGCTTGAGAACGTGGGTTAGGACCGGACGCCCGCGCGACCGCGGGGAACATGCTGGACCAAGGCCAGCAGGCTCAGTGGTGGGCTTGCACTGGCAGCGGTGCGCTCTGCCACCTTACTCGCACATGTTGCTGAAATGGATGCAACGTCAGGTGGAACATTGCCACTGTCTGATGGGGGTACCTGATGTGAATAATTAAACCGGTCGCGTTATGCGTTTGTGTTCTGCTTCCTCGTAGAATCAGCAGCTTAGATAATCTTTGAGATAAGATAAGATAAGAGCGTTCAGTCGTTGGGCAAAAGACTGAGGTGAAAGCGTCAAAGGCTATGCATTTATATTCTTTCAAAAGTACATAGAAACGTCCAATAAATCAGGGAGATTCATTCATATGACGATCAACTATCTAGGTGTCCAGGCAACTAGTCCATATAATAAATTGTACAATTATTCTCTGTAATCTTAAGTCGCGCCGCGAGACTGAAATTACCGATCCGCTAGACCCGCGGTAACTGGGGTCGCACTCTCAACATTCCTGTCCTTGAGAATAGGGTGCAAGATCTGGTCGTGCAACGCTTTACCCGCAGGGACCTGTGAAAAAAGTTGTAAATCACTCCCAAAGTCAAGAGATTCATCAACGAAGATTGCCCACCATCGGGAACACGTGTTCGTCTGTCTCGACGACACATTCCAACAGCACCGGTTTGTCCCCGTCGTATTCAAGGAATTCCTTCATCTTCTTTGGTAGCTCGGACGCGTTGCTCGCTCGAATGGCGTGAACTCCCATCGCTTTTGCGAGCAGCACGAAATCGGGGTTCGTCGACCGTGCGTGCGAGTACCGACTGCCATAAAATAGGTCTACCATTGGCCAAAGTTAACATGGATCCAGGGGAAAAAAAAGAACGGTACAAACCTTGCCATTGACGCACCATGCCTTGAAAATCATTGTTCAGGATCAGCACTTTCACGCCAATGTTGTAGTGCGAAGCAGTAGAAAGCTCGCTGGAAGTCATGGTGAATGAAGCATCACCATCGATATTAATGACCGTTTTGTTTGGTGCGGCAACTTTTGCCCCAACCGCAGAAGGAAGGCCGAAGCCCATCGTCTAGGTAATGAAACAGTCATGAGAACGAGAGAATAGAGAAGGAACGAGTGGTACATACACCAAGCCCTCCAGAGGAGATCATGGAACGCGGGTATCGCCACCGGAAGTGCTGCGCGGCCCACATTTGATGTTGTCCAACCCCAGTAGTGATGATCACATTCTCCTTATACGACGATACTTGTCGATCAAGTTCTTCAATTACCTCCTGGCTCTTCATCTTCTCGCCTTTCTCCGGATTACTTTTTGCATAGATAAATGGATATTTTTCCTTCCACTCCTTGATATTCCTGAACCACGCCGCGCGTTCCGAGAATTTGATGAGCGGCGACATTGCCTCAAGATTCCTGGTGACATCGCCAAGAATCGGAATAGATGCGTCCACGACCTTGTTGATATTCTTGGGCTGGACTTCGAAGTGTATGAAACCTCCACGGCCCTGTGCGGCGGCGGCACGTGCGCCAGGGGCAAATTGGGAGACTGCGCCAGTTACCCGGTCATCGAAGCGTGCACCCAGGGCAATAATCACGTCCGCCTGTTGCATTGCAAAGTTTGCGTATGCAGAGCCATGCATCCCGACCATATGCAGACTCCTCGGATCTGTCTCGTCAAAGACACCGAGACCGTGCAAGGTCGTCGTCACGGGGATATTGCCTTCGCGTGCGAGTTGTGTCAAGAGCTTGGAACCGAGTGGATTTCCAAGAACGCCGTGACCGGCATAAATGAGAGGTCGCTCTGCTTGGTTGATGAGCTGTGCGGCCTTGTGGATAAGCTCGAGTTCAGATGAGGACATGACAGGCGCTTGAAGAGGGTTTTCATAGAGCCCGAGAGAGAATCCGGGCGTTGTCGCCTCGAATGGCAGAGGGATAAGCAGTTTTCCGGCCGTCACGTCCTTGGGCAGGTCCACCAGCACTGGACCCGGGCGACCGGATGTAGCAATCTTGAACGCTTCGTTGATCCTCCCAGGCAACTCAGCCGTGCTCTTCACCATGACGTTCCACTTTGTGCAACTGCGAGAGATCCCAATGATGTCGGTTTCCTGGAAAGCGTCGGAGCCCAAAGCCGAAGTCGCAACTTGGCCGCAAAATACTACCAAAGGGACGCCATCACTAAGGGCGTCTTGCAACGGGGTGACGGTATTTGTAGCACCAGGACCAGATGTCACGAGGACGACGCCAGGCTTGCCAGATACGCGCGCATAGCCCTCCGCCATATGTCCAGCCCCCTGCTCGTGCCTAGGGAGGACAAAATCGAAGTGTTTGGAATTGTGGATTGCATCAAAAACAGGCATGATCGCTCCACCAGGATATCCAAATATGTGCTTGACATCATGGCGAATCATCATCTCGTGGAAAATTTGAGCGCCTGACATGCCGATGAATGAATGATCCAGAGGGACGTCCGAGGAAGGGGGGAGCGCCGGATTAGGTCTCAAAAGATTTGCTTTCAGAGGTAGTCGCTCGAATCCGGGTACGGGCAGACAACTGTAAGGTACACACTCAGTAGGTGAAGGGGGCAAACATATAAGGAAAGATACGCTGTGCATGGGGCGACAGAACTATGAACGGATGGACGACCGATGTTGCGTGCAAGTTCCCTTACTCTATCTCTTGCTTCGATGAATGAGAGGCTGGCGGTTGCGGTTGAACTGGAGCGCGTTGAAGTACTACGGGGATACACCACGCGGAGTTTGTTAGTCCAAAACCAGCGCAACATGATTGAGGGTCCAAGAGGGAAGGGGAAGGAGTAATGTGAAAGGTGGATGATATTGGCCGCAAATATATACGTGATGGGATTGGTTACCTCGACTCAGTCAGAGAAATGGAGATCCGCCATCGACTTGCAAGGAGGGTTAGATCTGTAGTTGACTCGGTTGAATGTAGTATTGCCGACCATAGTCTAGTCCTTTCAGGCAACTGTTGGGCGCAACAAGTTCTGCGCTCTACAAGTTCCAGGCATCCGGCTGTAGTCCGACTTGTCGGTAGGCAACTCTAGGCCTTCGAAATGCTGCAGTGACAGAGAAAAAAGCCGATCAAGAGATGAACAGAAACGTCCCAGCGTTGAGACAGCGAGTATTGTGGCATTCCTGCAAGGAGGGGAGGGCAATATGTCCTTACCCGATAATGGCGGGGCTATACCAGTATTGGATAGTCCAAAGGGTGCTAAAATGATCCCAAACACCCATTTTTACCAGTGTAGGTGTAGGTCCATGATCAAGGGTCGAACAAGTCAAGCCACTCCACCTGGATTACCGGATGGAGGAGAATCGGTAAATTATTATCACCCCATATTCACAGCCCTGATGCATATGGTTTGTGTTATGGTGATGTGCCTGTGTCGGGTTTGGTGGCATCAATGTGGCACGCACAAACCTACGTTCAAAGACTGAATCCACATGCAACCGATGACGGCATTTAACAGTACCTTATATTATTACGTACAGTGACATTGCTCGTTGAATTCCCACACCCTCAAGGACTAGAAATGATGACCGTCGTCGGGAACCTTGCTTTTTCCCGCAGATAAACTCGGCAATACAAATACAAGTTCACCGTAAACAACCAAGCAAGTTATTGGTGTTGCCGCGGCTGCCGCGGTTCGGCTTGAAGCCAGGCTCGTGCCAAGTGCGTCCATCAGCATATGCTAGCACAAAACAAGTTTCCTGATGCGTACTCGAGCTCGTTGGGGACGTCGATGTTTGGCAACGCTTCCAACAACACCGCACAACTTTGGCGTCCAATGCAGCCTCGGAACTGTTTACCGACACCCTGAACACGACCGACATCACCGCCGTTCAGTGTCTCACTGTCACGCGTCCTCGAAGGGCAGTTCATTGGGGCAGTTGGTAACGCGTCGATGAAGAGTTAGGAAGCGGAAGCGGTGGGAGAGGCTCTGGATTCCGGGTCACCAGCTGGGAGATCTTTGATGGATGTGCCTTATGACTGCGTTAAATTCAACTCGAAATGCCTTGATCAGGCTGGCGTATCACATGACCTGGGCCCGACAACCTCGAGGTTTTCCGACGGGCTGTTTTAGCCTGTCTAAAAGAGGTGTGCATTGGCATGGGCGGAAGGGTGCTCTCCGGGTGTTGTCCATCAAACGTGTTCGTGAGCATCGTATTGCGTTGGCTCTGCGGGGATCGAGTTATCACGTTCCTGAGATGAAAATCAGCATCAAACCCCCTTTCGCGCGTTGATACAGAATGCACTAACAACGTACTGGCCCCTCTCACAAATTCTTAGTTTATGAATCATGTGGATGTAGGTTGGCAGTGCTGTCTCGATACGAAAGTCATTCAGTTGCCTCTGCACACGCATGATAACTTCTATAAAGAACACAATAACCCTGGGATACCGATCTCGAGTAATCAGGGCACTGCCCGCTGCCTCTGAAGCAAGAGAAGTGATCGGACTAACTGGGAACTGGACAAAAAAGGTATGTATGCGCTCCTTCTGTATCCCACTGCAGAGGATTCGACTTCCGCAGACCGAGGGACATCTGGTAACAGAGACTCGTTAAGTGGCTCTGGTTTAGTGTCGGATGTCAGCGGTTAGAATGCAACAAAGTCTCATTCCCTCCAAGCAAGGATTTGAGCCGAAAACGTCGTAACCGGGGTGAAATCCAAGGTCACACCATGTGAACGTTTGAAAGGTTCCGAGATCGAACCAGTCAAAAGATTGTGGCAAATATGGAGGGTACGTATAAGCTGAGGCAGGCTCGGCCTGCACGCCGGTCTTGGCACGAGCCTCGCTCGGCTACTTAGTAAGCTAATTTCGCATCTGGTTTCAAGCCGAGCCGCGGCAACACGCGTGAAATAGGCCATAATTTTTTACTTTCACTTCCCCTTACTTGCGTGAAGGAAAAATTGTATGGAACATATAATAGCAGTTGTCTAGAGTACATGTCCGACTTTTGGTGGTGATTGAGTGAGGATTTATTGAGTTATTCAAAAGTGACAGACAAGTGACCCTGATGATGATCCCATCCATTGATACCTTGCAAGTAAGGTAATTTGACGCTCGGCTTGTGTACCGCTTTCTGGTGTCGCCAACGCTAGACCATACTGTATCATGTTGGAACCCGAGTCGATCCGAGGGATTGAGTTCTATAGTGGCATAGGTTTGTGATCGTATCCGTGCCACCCATCTGTTTCAATATCCCCATTTCCCGAACAGGCGGTTTGCATGTTGCACTCACCCGGAGCAGCGTCGGGAGCAACGCAAAGATTGTTCGCGCTTTTGATTGGGACCAAATTGCTTGTGCTGTCTACACGGCAAACCACGGTCCTGGAATTGCACACAGAGTACGTGTTCATCACGGGCTGCTTTTTCCTCGCCAAAAAATTTGATTGTCTGCTCACGGACCATTGATCACATCTCCAGGTTGACATCAACACACTGGATGCGGACGCGCTCGAGCCATTAAACGCGGACCTTTGGCTCTTGTCTCCTGCATGTCAGCCGTACACGGTGCTCAACCCAAATTCCAAGGGAGCATCAGATCCTCGCGCACAGTCTTTCTTGTATTTGATTGAAGGCGTGCTACCTGCTCTCGCAGATCGCGGAGCAGCGCCCACACGCCTACTCGTTGAGAATGTCGCAGGGTTTGAGGTCAGAGCTCATGTTCTCTCAGGCGTTTTCCCAACAATTCATCCGGGGCATAGGCATCTACTACAAGAACTCGCGTACTCTGCGTTCTCAAAAAACTGGGGTTTGTTACGCAGGAATATCTTCTAACGCCCCTACAATTCGGCATTCCCAACTCGCGGTTGCGATATTATCTCTTAGCCTCACGCATCGCTGGGGCTTTCGTCTCTCATGTAGACTTGGACCGGATCTTACGCCATATCCCTGGTCATGGTGCTGATCGGAAAGATTGGAGGCCATCGGCATTTCCAGAGATGGGGGAGAACCAAGTGCAGTCATTACGCGATTATCTCGATAAGAAGGACGCCCAGACAGCGCCCGCGGTGCCCGACCGCGTGCTTCTGAAGTGGGGACGGCTGTTTGATATCGTCTTTCCTTCTGCGACAAGGACGTGCTGTTTCACTCGTGGTAAGTTCGGGCTTTTCTTTCCAGCTTCTGTGCCTTCTTTGACTGCGGACAGGGTATACCCAAATGGTGGAGCGCACAGGCTCAATTCTGCAAGAGAACGAAGAACTTGACGTCAGTGTGCTGACATCACTGCATTTGTCGTTTCTGATCGACGCGTGTTACAGACTACTGACACATTTGATAAGTTTCTGCTTGCCCGGGCCTGCGGAGACGAACGAGCAGCAGAAATCTTGCATCCACTTCGGTTGCGATATTTTTCACCAGGGGAGCTACTGCGGCTGTTCTGTTTCGATGGTGTAGGTAGCAGTAGTCACTTCAGGTGGCCAGATGGCATTTCTACAAAGACAAAGTACAGGTTGATAGGCAATAGCGTTAATGTACTCGTAGTGAGCACACTAATCGACCAGCTTTGTAAGGGCGGTTAAAGTGCGTGGGAGAGTTACGGATTTTGCCGGCTGAGGGGCAGAAGGGTTGAGTGAGCGCGTTTTCATCATCATTACTCTTCTCCACGAACCACCACCATCGACCTCTTTTCCTGGTGTTGACCCTTTCTCTCTCGCCCACAATTTCGTCCTTTTTTACCTTCACTCCAAACTCAATCTTCTGTTTGGGCAGGCGATTCATGCTTCGACCCTTTTCCGATTCAAGACAGCTGCCGCGTCCTATTCACCCAAACATAACGTATAGTGTAGGTATCACACCCATTACGCGTCACTTTCTATTTCTTTCACCGCTCCGCGTGGGCTCCGCCTCAGAATGGAACGTTTGTTCGTTTCTAAGACGGCGACCCTGAGGTTTCTCATGGGCTAGGGTTACAGCCCTAGTTCTTCGCTCGATTGTCTTGCCGTATTTTGTTTCTGCGCTGACCAGCCTTTTTTTTGTACTTCTCAGCGCTAAAAATTTGCCCATCATGGCCGGGTTTGTGAATATCCGTCGCGATGTCGATGACAAATTTTATCGCTACCGGTACGTGACGCCCCTCCATAGCCGTCATTGTACTCACGTCAGTTGGATCTTGTAGCATGCCCGTCCTCCTTACCAAAATTGAGGGCAAAGGCAACGGTATAAAGACGGTCGTCCCTAATATGTCTGATGTTGCTCGTGCGTTGTCGCGTCCGCCCACCTACCCGACCAAATTCTTCGGTTCTGAACTTGGTGCCCAAACGTCCGTGGATGAGAAGAATGATCGCTACATTGTAAATGGCGCCCACAATGCTGCTCGTCTTCGCGAATTACTCGACGCATTTATCGAGAAGTTCGTCCTTTGCGGTTCGTGCAAGAACCCAGAAACGGATCTTATCATCACCAAAAGCGAGATGATCGTACGCGACTGCAAAGCTTGCGGCGAGCGCACGGACGTGGATATGCGCCACCGTCTCTCCACCTACATTCTCAAAAATCCGCCGAAGAAGAAAAGTAAGAAGAGCAAGGGCGGACATGCAGAGGTACCTAGCCCGTCCGCTGAAGTCAACGGTGTTGAGAATGGCGAGTTGGAAGCCGAGGCCGCGGCGGGAAGCGATGACGAGATGACAAAGCGTATCAAGGCAGAGGCTTCGGATCTCAACGCCGAATCACAGCTTGTGGATGAGGGCTGGTCTGCTGATACTTCCCCCGACGCCGTGAAAGCGCGCATAAACGCAGCTGCCGCGGGCGTTGCCAACCTCACGCTTGGAGGTGGTGGCGAAGATGAGAGCGACGAGGACGCAGATAGTCCATACACCCAACTTGGCAACTGGGCCAAGGAAACCTCTGGAGCGAGCGCTGTGGAGGTGTTCAGGAAGGCACAGGAGCTTGGCATTGAGAAAAAGCATAGAGCTGTCCAAGTTCTCGCCCAGACATTGTTTACTGGGGAGATTATTGCCGAAATTCCTACCTATCTTCCCTTGTTTCAAAAGGTGCGCACTATTTTTTATTGCTATAGTATCGGCTAAATCTGATGACTGCAGATGGTAACATCTGAAAAGCACCAGAAGTCTTTGCTCGGCGGTATTGAGCGCTTGGCGGGTCTCGAATATCCCGAACTCATTGCCGTGGTACCCAAGATCTTGATGGCGTTCTATCAGGCGGATGTTCTAGAAGAGGACGTAGTGACGTCCTGGGGTACACATGTCAGTAAAAAGTATGTTGACAAGGAAACGAGCAAGAAAGTGCGCAAGGCTAGTGAGCCGTTCTTGAAGGTGAATACTCCTCACCTTGAGACGCCACTTTACTGACGATGTCCAGTGGCTCGCTGAAGCCGAGGATGATGATGACGATGACGACGAAGATTAGCGTTGGTTTTTGAGGTTTGAGATTACAGCCCAGACATTGGTTCGGTTTTGGTACTACAGTAGCCCCGTCGATATACTGTATGAAGAATGTGTCTAGTTTGGCTATTGTTAAATCTGTGCTTCAGTTTGGCTTTGATCGGTCTCGGTCTCGATTACAACGTGAGCATGTATCTGTTGTCAACGTTCACGAAGGTGTGAACGACGTGTATAACGCGTGTGCAAATTCAACCTGTGCTAACCCTACTGTAGAGGCCATCTGCCGTGTCGCAGGATGTGTGGCCCATGCTCACGTAATGGCACGTGGCACGGGTGCTAACGCTCCGAGCGCCGAGCGCTTCTTTGAATCTGCCACTAACATACTTTCTTCATTCGGACTTGCAAGGAACTGCGGCGTCTCCATGAATTACATGTCAGTACAGTAGAGCGACATGGGGCCGAGTTCGGCCTTTGATTCTAAATACAACGTTGGAGCTCAAAATTTGAGCCCCAACGTTGCGTTTAGAATACGACAGAGGACCGGTACAAACTCTGAGGAAGCCACGTATAATAATGCCTCACGCTGGTCTCCCCAGTAGACCTCGTTCTTCATACGCTCTTGGCCTTTTTACAACTCGAAATTCACAACCATGCCTCACATCGCTTTCTCCATCGCTTCGGGGTTTCTGCGCCTCAGACACATGTTGCAAGGATTGGCACACTGGCACACAATGCTTGCGCTCAGAAACCTTCGTATTACCTCCTCTCGTCACCTCATCCCCACACTTTCCCCTCCACCTCTCGTTCAACTTATGGACTCTCCGGACCCTCCTATTCCTCTGTCTCTGTTAGAGCTCTCAGACGACTTTGGGATGCCCTATCCTACGACCGACCTCCTTGTTATCAATCAACCGCCTTCGTTTATGCTCTCGCCTATGCCCAACTATCAGTCATCTCTTGCCGTAATCACACCCAGCAATCTTCCTGATCTCTTGCCTCTTTTTATTATGCTTGCCATTATCTTTGGACTCTTCTGCTTTCTTCCCGAACTTGCAAATGTTTTCACGGTTATTTCCAAGTCTCTCTCTGCCTTTGTCAACGCCTCAAACGGTTATTTCAACACTTTCAAACGCAAGCCTACATCAAATCTCACCTTGACTGCTAGCCCATCTCAGCCAATCTCTTTTCAAACCATCGTATTTCTCGTATTTCTCGTCCTCTTGTGGACTGGACTGGTGAGCAGCTAATTAATCGTATCAATCGTTTATATTGACCCAAGTTATAAGCCTGAAATCGCTACTGTCCTCACCATCAGCTTTATCACGTCCAGGATTCTCTCCCGCAAAGAACGTCCGGACTTGGTGCGTCTCTTTGTTGGGACAGTATTCAGATCGTGATATCTCACTCTGGCACTTTAGGTCACCGATATCCTGGAGCGGTTGGGGCTAGTGGCTAAGCGGAACAGCCCCACGCCTGAAATCCTCAACACGATTTACGAACAGATTTCACGTCACACTGTCGTACCCAACAATCTCGTCTGGCACAAGACTCAGCCCGATTCTCGCCATCACGAACCTGTGCAGTTGATCACGGACCTCTGTAGAGACCTTGGCTATTCCCACTTGGAGGCCGAACTCGAGAACCGTCAGCGCAAACTCGAACAAGTCCTGGCTCAGAAGAAGGAACAAGAGCGAGCGGCGCGCAATGAACAGCGTGAAGCGGAGAAACACAGGCTTCGCCTACAGCAGATTCACGCCGAACTTGTCAACTCTGAGAACGCTCTGTGCCTTAATCTGGACGCTTCACGTATCCGAGAGGAGAAGTTACAAGCTGATCTACTTGCTGCCTCACAAGAATGCGACAGTCTCAAGGAGCTCGTTGCCACTGCAGAAGCCCGCCGTGAAGAAGCCGAGAAGGCCGCGCTGATGGCGCGTGTGAGACTCGGTGGCGCCCTGGATGGAGCTCGTATGGCGCGGGAGCAACGGGATCACCAGATGAAGCTCGCATCTGAGAATGAGCGTCTCGCACGATCGACCGCCGAAGAGTTGAACATGGCGCTTGCAAAGCTCAAGGATTCCGAAGACAAGATCGCGCATCTGGGCTCCGAGTTGGAACGCGAACGTGAATGCCGTGCATGCGAGATGAAGGAGCTTCTGGACGGACAAGTCGAGATGCGGGAACGCCATAGAGCTGATATGATCCGTATCGGTAGCGAAGCCAAGGACGCGCAAGTGCAACTCGATGGTCTGTTTAACGTGCTCTCGCGACTTGGTGCCCGCAATGGCGACAAGAAGCGGTCCTCGTTTGGCAAGATTCGTCCATTCCGACGTCGACCTCGCATGAATGCACTACTACGCGACGCCGATCAGCCTCCGCCACTCCTAGAACTCAATCTTGATCCTCCTCTGGCCACTCGCCGCGCTCTTTTCGATCCTACTTCTCGTTTCTCCTCCACACGCCGACTTGCCAACTCGCCGACGACGCTCGAACTAGGCCAGATCTCCGCATGGTTCGAGGACATATCCGACGCTGCGAAAGTTCAGCGGGTGGCTATGGAAGACCTACTTGAGCGGATGTGTCAACTCGAATCTGAGCGTGCTCAGGAGGTCGAGTCGAGCGAATGCGAGAGAAAGCGGTTGGAGGAAGAGTTGGCGGTGCCGAACGAGCAGCTCCGCTTGGCGCGTGAAGACGTCCTCAACTTGCGTCGGGAACTCGATCGAGAGAAATTTGTGCGACGGGAGGTCGAGGCGCATGCCCATGGCATCGAACGTGAACTGGACGCATGTCGGGCGGAGCTGCAAGAGGTCCGAGGCGCGCGCCACTCGGAGCGGATCGAGGAGTTGCGTCTACGCAGCGCGGAGGTGGAGTCGTTGAAGGTCGAGCTAGAAGAAACTCAAATCCGGTGTTCACAAGTCACGTTTCTGTCCGCTGCGCTACAACAGCGCGTATCTGATTTGGAAGGTGAACTGGGGGCGCTGAAATGTGCCGCTCAGGTGCCAGTGTGCTCAGCGATGACACCAGACATTCTCCCCGGTGTGTGCCACTGAGAATTTTGAATTTCCGTTGTCCTCGTTTGCTAACAAATCTGTGTGGTCATTAGATCTCGATGAAACCATGTACAGCATCGATATAGCAGCGTCGACAATTCCGTCATCACCATCTTACCGTCTCGATTCGCCATTGCCACCATCGTCATCACAATCTAGCGACAACTCGGTTGACATATGCGACCAAGAATATTCACTACTACACACTTTCCAGGATTTCCACAACGCAGATCACATAAATGACCTTTCTTCATTCTCATCCCATCCTCAACACATTTCACCGTTCCAAGACCTGACGTCTCCACCTTGTCATCCCAGCGCACAACAAGGGTACCGGACTAGCATTCAGGTGAGCGATGTGACTTGTGTGTGTTCTTGTAGACAGATTACTGACGTCCATGGAGACCGAGGAAAGTGCAGATGACTTGATGATTCTGGTCTCTCAGACAGCTCCGCCGTCGCCATCGCTTTGCATGGAATCAACGGAAGATATGATCCTCGATCGTACATCGCCGGTCTCGGACCGACGTAAGTTGCTGTGGTGTTTCCCGATGTGATATCGCTGATCGTTGTGCGACAGATCCACCACCCTTTTCGGATAATCCCCGCGACGTGCCGCCGCCTTCGCCTTTCGCCTCTCCGCGTTTGTCAAGTCCTCCTCCATTTTTATTCGACTACTCTAAAAGTAGAGTTTCTCTGATTTCTCCCTGAGGCAAACCGCTGATCATTTGAGTGTCAGGACCCTTGGTACCCGTTCCTCCCTCGCCAAACGCGGCTCATCAGCCTCTGGTTTTGATAAAAGGTAAATTTGATTCAGAGTCGTCATTTAGAGACAGCCTCAATCCTTTCCCCGTCAGAACATTCAGATTCTCAGCCTCCCTCGCCCTCAAACGTACCTGAACCATTTTCACCAGTCCCGACTCTTCCATCAGACAGCTCCATTGAAATTATATTAGACAACCGTAAGTTGATTCAGCGTCCAGAATCGGCAGAGGGAATTGCTTGACGCTGACCCTTTCATATCAGGACCATCGGTCGAACGTCACCCAGAAAGCTTGTCTTTGTCTCGCTCAGATGATTCCTGCGTCGATGCATTACCAGACTCCCATGCATCTTCTCGTCAGTTCTTAGCTCCTTTTCTTCCAGCGATCTCAAATTAACACCGTCCGAAGCGCCATCTATATTGAAGCGAGATCGCAGCAATGCTGCAGCCACGACAAATTTCTTCTCTCGACGGACTCCCTTACGATTGCCCCCCTTTCTCCTGCCACCTCGAAATGCTGTACTTGCTCAGCTGATGGGCAGCGAAATACCTTCTGCGCCCATTCACCAAGGTGAAAATGATGATTGATGTCATAATCTCCCATCGTGACTCACGACAACGACAGATTGCCCATTATCTCCTATCAGATGCGATGTTATTATGGCCGCGGCAGAGCCTGAGGTGATTCCCTCAGACTTGCCACCTGGGGCAAATCACTTACCCATTTTCCCAGTCTCCTCCTACCGGCGACCCCGACGTCGTAATGGACGTCGCATCGCCCGTCAATTACCCTCGCTCTCCTCCGCCAACATCGCGTTCTGGTATCCTGGGCATAGTCCAAGCGATGCTTTCTGAAGACGTCAAGTGGTTCTCCAAGTCTACATCCCCATCGGGAACCCACATACTTCCTGGTCTGTTGAGCCCTCTCGCAGATAGCGACTCGGAGGATGCGATCGAGGACTCGTTGAGGAAATCACGGAGGAGCCGGGCCTATCGCGTTTACCCGCGTCCACTGGACATACCGAAGCTCGACTATGGTCTACCCTTTTTTTGTAAGCATATATCTAGGACCAGCAATCGTTGCAGATCTGGCTGACATATTGATGCTGGCGCTACAGGACCAATCGCTTCGGAAGGGTCAGGTGGCACCTAGAGCGAGGATAGGGGCAAAAGAAGGCGAATGGAGCTTCAAAAACTTCCAACTGGGAGGCAGGACGTGAGGAG
The DNA here is from genome assembly GCA_003313945.1 of Lactifluus pinguis. Lineage (NCBI taxonomy): Eukaryota > Fungi > Basidiomycota > Agaricomycetes > Russulales > Russulaceae > Lactifluus > Lactifluus pinguis. The sequence continues at coordinate 9,578 of QLPA01002294.1, read as the reverse complement.
CGGGAAATTGGACACGGCTAGATCTGACATATGAATTGCGGAAGCCTTCTCTGTGTAGTCGCCAGTTGGTGATAGATTTCCTTTGTTTGCGATGATGACATGATGGAGATATGATCCGAGGCAAGCGCCAGCACAGAGCAGGCCACTGAAATACTCTGTGTGGCACACAGATCCAGTCGAAGATAACCACCGAAGCCACTGAAAGCTTCGGTGGTTATCCTCGTCTAGATCTTGGTGCGTTGATAGTCCAGCGACAGTCCACAGAATGCTATGTCTTGGGGAGTGCACTGCCAGTGGCAGGACAGCTGCACCCACGAAACTGTCAACACAACTTACGAACAGATCTCACATGGTACTGCCTGCGGTGATCACGAACTTCTACGTTGGTTACTTCCTGTTTTGTAGCTTACGAGCGTGGGAAACGTAACGTCATACACCCTGAATCGCCCTGTAAAGGCTGTAAACCGTCGACAGAGCTAAGAAGGAAGGCCCCGAGGAGACGAGTGGAAGGAAACAAGTGATGATAGTTCCAAGGATGATGATAGCTGTGACTGCCTCATAGCTCATCTTGCATTGGATGACATACCATAGCTACGAATATGAAATGTGTTTAACGACTGAGCCGTGATACGAATAAGCGACTCGAAATCATTCGTGCAGGTTGTTCCCATAGCCCAGTCGCCAGTGCGATACCTTCTTGCGCGGTTTCATTCCCAACTATGAAAAGGCTGTGTAGCGAGGGGAGTAATTCTGCAACCGATTCTCCCGTGAGACCTTGTAACGCAAGTGCGATGGATGAATTATTTTAGCAAATAGGTTAGGGAGTAGGTATCGACCTCAATTGGCCTCCTTTTGCCTTGAAGCTTGAAGTCCATCAGGAGTTTTCAGCCTGGAGACTTGTGCTGCCTGTATCGAATGGGATTGGTCAAGATTACGAAGTGGCGCTACGTGCCGTGGTCCGCCGGCTGTCCACTCGTCACTCGTCACCGCGTCACCGTGACCTCAGAATCATGGGGAGGAAGGAGAACGTGTGTTCATTGTTGGCGTGGGGTGCACAGCCTTTACAAAGGTATGGACTTTGCTTCACCTGTCTAAGCTCCGTACCAACCCAAGGCGCCGGATGAGGGACTTAGCCCAGAGGCGAGCGACAGACCAACGATGTGCGACGTACTTTCCTCGCTCAAATTTCCTCACCAACATCCGCATAGATGGGCTTGGAAGCCACGACAAAGGCTCTCCTTGACGCCGGTATGCTTTTCCCTTCTCGTGATCAACGTTCCGAGTCATGTAAAGGCGTCACCCATGTTCAATTTCAGGGATCACCTATGACGCCATCGAGGCAGCATTCGTCGGCTACGTCTTTGGCGAATCAACGTGCGGCCAGGCTGCGCTCTACCAACTCGGCCTGACTGGCATCCCGATAACGAACGTGAACAATAACTGCGCAACGGGCAGCGTCGCTCTCTTCCACGCCGCGGCGCTCATCCGCGCCGGCCATGCGCGATGTGCTTTGGCTCTCGGCTTTGAACGCATGGCGCCTGGTTCCCTCGGTACGAATCGCGCCTGGTCTGATCGCCCCAGTCCCATAGCGCCACTCCTGGCAGCCGTGGCGCGCGCGTCGCCTGATGCAAATCGTGGACCGTCCATGCCGCGCGTCTTCGGGGCCGCTGCTGCCGAATATTTTAGAAATTATGGCGGTGGGGTAGAGCATTTGGCGAAGATTGGTGAGTTTTCTATAATTTCATACGTGTGGTGTATTCTTATGGACGTGAGCCTCGTTTAGCGGCGAAGAACCATAAGCATTCGCTTAACAACCCTTACGCACAGTTTCGCGCAGGCTACAGTGAAGCAGAGGTCCTCACTTCCCCACAAATTACAAACGAGCTCACGAAGTTTATGTGCAGTCCAACCTCTGTTGCGCATCCTTTCCCTTCTTTCTCGTTCAGGTTTTACTCAAAGCGATTGTTTTGGTGTCTAGGACGGCGCTGCATGCTGCATTGTGGCAAATAGGGACTTCGTGCGTGCCAACAACCTCGAGAATCAAGCCATAGAACTGGTTTCGACTGGGCTTGCGACGGACTACCCTGAAGCATTCGAGGGACGCAGCGCCATGGACGCTGTGGGCTATGGAATGACCCGCCGCCTGGCAGACAAGGTATTTGCACAGGCAGGCGCGAGTCGAGATGAGGTTGGAGTCATCGAGCTTCATGACTGCTTTTCTGCTAATGAGGTAAGCGCAGCCTGGCATTTGTTTTCCTAATATGCTGTAAATGGGGAATTGACATTTTAGGCAGCTTATAACGTACTCAGCACTTGGGTTGTGTGGCGTCAAAGACACGTGTCACTTTATCGAGCGTGGAGACAATACGGTGGGTACTTGAATTACTTACTACTTATGATACTTGATTTCTGAGAGTTTCACAAGTACGGAGGAAAGTATGTTATCAACCCGAGCGGGGGACTCGAAGCCAAGGGTCATCCTCATGGTGCCACGGGGCTCGCAATGCATTTCTCGATCACAAGTGCGTTCCTTTTACAACTTACATTGAGGATAGTAAATCATCCAGCCTTGCTAGTGCAATTGCGGAATTGTAAGGCTGGCGGTGATCTTGGCTGCATCGCTATGCTGATGGGGTGCACCAAGGGGCCGGACCTATGCAGGCTTCCAATCTATTTGACCAGCAGGACGTAAGAGGAAACTATGGCCTTGTGCATAACATTGGGCTTGGTGGCGCGGTTGTCATTAGCCTACTTCGACGCGCAGAATTCTATCGCGAAGGTGGCCCTGACGGGTGTGATAGGTAGTTCTGCCTCCTGCTGTTTTTTTTTTACTTTGGGTTTGACACGATCCTGCTAGATTGGGATATAACCATGCCCATAATTTACGGCCAATCACACGAGCGGATGTGGATAAGGTCAGGGCTAACTTGAAGGTTGATTCAGAACGGTTGCAGGCGAAGTTGTGAGCTTAGAGCGGACCAAATGATTCAGAAATTTGACTGATCGCGACAGTGGAGAGGGAGGAGGATTTAAACGATGAAAATTTTGATCTCACACTTTTTATCTTGGTAGCGAATAAGGGTAGGCGAAGAATATGGACCCAGAGCCGCCGCATTTCGAGTGAGGCTGACAGACGAAAGTCTGAGATGGTCGTATATACCTGGCCTGGTTCTTACACCGGGGTCCTTCTTTGCGCATACACGTTCAGCCTTTGCTCGAATTCCCAATGCTTCACATCGTCTTCTCCGTCTTATCGGGGTTTCTGCGCCTCAGAAACATGCTTCAAGGATTGGCACACGCAATTCTTACGTTCGAAACCTTCAAACCATCTCCTCCCGTCTTATTCCCACTCTTCCCCCGCCACCTCCCATTCACCTTCTAGATCCTCCTCCTTTGGACCTCTCACACGAATTTAGAATCCCTTATCCCACCGCGGACCTCATCCTCACCGAACGCCAGCCTTTTATCACCACTGTGCCTATCCCCGGTTATGAAACCCATCTTGTTGCTATCATGCCCAACAACTTTCTCGATCTCGTGCCAATTTTTCTTATGCTTGTTGTCATTTTTGGACTCGGTTTCCTTTTTCCCGGACTTGTATATATCTTCGCTACCATTTCAAAGGCTCTCTCTGCCTTCGTCAATGCCCCGATCAACGTTCTCAACTCTTTCAAACGCAAATCTCGTGATCGCTTGTCCATCCTGGCACATTTCTTTCCGAACGCTTATCTCTCATACTCTTGTGGACCAGACTGGTGAGCAGCTAATTATTCACAATATTCGTTAATACTGACCAAAGTACAAGCCTCAAATCGCCACTGTCCTCGCCATGGTTTGGATCATGTCCAAGGTACTCTCCCTCGAGAAACGTCCGAACATGGTGCGTCTGTTTTTAGGGACAATCAAGCAAACGCAGTGCCTCATTATAGTGCTTTAGATTACCGTCTTCCTGAAGCGTTGCGGGCTATTGACGGAACTGAACAGCCGCAACCCCGAAACCTTCAACACGATTTACGAACAGATTTCACGCGGCGCTGTTGTGCCAAGCGATCTCGTCTGGTTCATGACTCTGCCCGATGGACGCCACCATGAACCTGGCCAGTTGATCGCGGACCTCTACATTGGTTACTCCCATTTGCAGGTTGAGCTCGAGGAACGTGAGCGCGAACTCGAACAAGTCCTGGCTCAGAAGGAGAAGCAAGAGCAAGAGCAAGAGCAAGAGCAAGAGCAAGAGCAAGAGCAAGGGCAAGAGGCGCGCCATGACAAGGTTGAAGCAGAGAATCGCCAGCTTTGGGCTCAACGGATTCACGCTAAATTTGTCGACTCTGAGAACTCGCTACGCCGTCGTCTGGAGGCTTCACGGACCCGCGAAGAGAAGTTACAGGCCGACTTACTTTCTGCCTCACAGGAGCGCGATACTCTAACGGAGTTTGTTTCCACCCTCCAAGCGTCAGTCAAGAAACGTGAAGATCTTATTGCCGCAGCCGAAGCCCGCCATGAAGATGCCGAGAAAGTCATCGTCAACTTGCGTATCCGCCTCGCTGATGCCTTGGATGGAGCTCGTGACGCACTGAAGCAGAGGGATCATCAAGCGAAGCTTGCTTCGGAGAAGGAGTGTCTCGTACAATCGACTGCCGAAGAGTTGCGGGTCGCGCTTGCGAAGCTCAAAGACGAGATTATGCGTTTACATGCCAGGATACGACGTGAACATGACCGTCGGGTGCGCAAGATAAAGGAACTTCTCGATGAGCAAGCGAGGATGCAGGACCGCCACGAGGCCGACGTACACCAGATGAGTAGGCAAGCCCAGGACGCGCAAGTGCAATTGAACGGACTATACGAGATGCTTTCGCGAATTAATTCTGGCAGTCAATCATCATTCGGTAAGATCCGCTTACCTCGGCATCGACCTCACACTCGCACAACCGAACCACGTGACACCGGTCCGCCTCCGGAGACTCTTGAAATCAGTACTCCGCCAATTAGTCCTGCTTTCCGGTCTACTTCTTCTCGTTTCTCCATCAATTGCTTCCCACATATCCCTAGACAGGGCCGTACTTCCGTCTCACAGGCGTCCGAGCTACACAAGATCTCTACATGGTTCGAGGAAGTCTCCGGTTCCGCGAGAGTTCAGCATGCGGCAATGGAGGACCTGCTTGAGCGGATGTGCCAACTCGAATTCGAGCGTGCTCAGGAGGTCGGGTCCAACGGGCTAGAGAAGAATCATCTTCTGGATGAGTTGGCAGTGACGAGAGAGCAGCTCAGCTTGACAAAAGAAGATGTTCGTCAGTTGCGTCACGACCTCGATCGAGAGAAAGAAATGCGACGGGATGTCGAGACTCACATCGAACATGAACTGAACATGTGTCAGGCAAAGCTAGAAAGTGTTCAAGATGCACGCCACACTGGGAGGTTCAGATTCATCGAGGCGATCGAGCTCCTGCGCCTACGCAGCGCTGACGCGGAATCATTGAAGGTCGAAGCAGAATATTCAGATGCGAACAAGTCACGCTCTTATCCGCAGCGCTACAAGAGCGCGTAACAGAATTGGAAGCCGAGCTGAGGACGTTGAAATCTGCTCGGTTATGCTCAGCACCGACACAAGCCCCCTTTTATTCGCCCTACGGGTACAGGTTTGTTCACTGCTGATGTTTGCGAACTTTGTTCGCTAATATGTACGCCACTAGGTCTCGGAGGTGCTGATATACCAGCGGTAGACTCGATATATATAGCAATCCCGTCGTCGTTATCTTACCTGCTTGACTTATCATTGCCACTTTTGTCGTTACAATCCTGCAATACTTCCACATACCCCGCACAGGAGTCGCACTACCTGCTTCAATGGACACCGACTCAGATGACCAAGTGGATTCGTCAGTCTGCTTGGAGTTGTCGATGACACGGGATCCCTGGCCTCTTTCGCCGTTATGTGACCTTTCGCCTGCTCGAGCCTTGGCATTGTCGCCTGCAGGGAGTAGCTCCGTTTTAGTGGACTGGCCACGTACTGGACCGGCCCTGCTTCCTGCAGACGACCTGTCTCGAGAAGGTGATGAGACTGGTATCCAGGTGAGCGACGTGTTTCCTTGACTTTCATTGGATGATTGATACCCGTGAAGGCCGAGGAGGGCACTGCCAACTCGCTTGGAAGGCTCTAGTGTCGTCTCCACCCGAGGGCTCAGCGGATAATAGTCTCGGTTGGTGGCGACCTGTACGGCCTATTTTATCTTCCACTTCGCGTGACTGTTCGCTGGCACAAGTCTCGGACAGATATACGATACGGAATCGTAACTCTAGCCTTTCTGGAAACTGAAGTGGTCACTGATTTTCGCGCTTCAGGTCCACCCATCCAGCTGGCATTCCGATGGCAGGCACTTGCCTCTATCAGAAAACTCCTATCATGACGATGCCCCGTCAAGTCTACCTCTAGTGTCTCCGCCGTTCCCGAGTCTTCCTCCGTTGTCAGTAAATTGCTCCCTTGCACGGGTGCTTATCAATGGTAAGTTCATGCAGAGACGCAGAGGTGGTTGTGGTATTCATTGATCCCTGCGCATCGGATCCACTGACAACTGAAGACTATCCAGATAGCTTGTCTTTGTCTCGCTCGGAAGATGCCTGCGGTGCAACACCAAATTCATGTGCATATTTACGTCAGTTCTTAGCCATTTGATCTGAGTTTGAATTAAGGTTTTCTCGGCACTGCATCATTCAGTATCGTCTACATCGCAGCGAGATCGTGGAGATGTTAGCGATATCTCGACGAGCCCTTTCCCTCAACGATCGCCCATACAATTTCCCCTGCCCCCTCAAAATTTCGAACTTGCTCAACTGACTGGCAGTGAAATATCTCTTGCGCCCATCCTCCAAGGTACCAACTGTTTATTTCTGAGTGTGTCTCTCACCACGCTACGACCTACCATTAGAGCACCGGGAGGCCACCCTCAGGAGGTCGCAACGTCAGAGCGCCATGATTGTCACCCGATACCACAGAGGCGATGATCAAATGGCCAGTACCGCTCTATATCATTTCCTTCCTTGTCGCCTCTCAACCCCAAGTTATAACGAACAAGTCTTGACCGTGGCTCTCGGAAATTCACTGTCATCCTCGCCTGACATCCAGACGACAATGTCTTTTTCAAGAGAACTACCGCTCGCGCCTCACTCAACTGAGATTGCCCCTTCAGGTCCATTTACGCTTCCATTCATGGCGTCGAAACTTTCCAGGCCGTTGCAGAGCCTATGACGAAGCCAGATCGTCCGGGATCTCCATTGCGAATTCCCACAACCGCTGATCTTCCAAAGGAATCTACTTCGTTGATGCAGACCTATCAAGGGACTACCGTACTCCAATCGAGCGACATCGTCATCAATTCGTTGCCGTCAGCCCCGCCACCAGCCGAAAATCATTTCATTGCCACCCAACCTCGTACTAGTTATAACAGATCGTCGAAGCGCTCGGCGTGCCAGCCTTGATCCAAACGACCCACTGGAACGTGTTGTCCCGACGTCACAGTCGGATGTACCAGCGACGCCTTGCGAACCCTTCAAGCGGCAACCCGCCAAGCGTACGTTGCCACCACTGCCCCGTCTTCTCCCTAGGTTGCTCGACCTCATCTGTGAGAAAAGTCAAGATTCGGATGATTCTTTGCGCGTCTCCCGGGGACCATGAAAAAATTGCATCTCCAACCACTATCACGTTCACCCGCGTCTACTGGACATACCGAAACTCGACTATGGTCTGCCTGACGGTTTTGGTGAGTTCATACGACTGCCGTTCGTCGCTGACTTTGCTGAGATCATTTTGATGCTTTCGTAGTTCCTGATACAGCGCAGATCGCTTCGGAAGGGCCAGGTGGAGACCTGGAGTTCAATGACTTTGCATCCATCATACCTCTCGTCTTCCCGACTAGCACCCCCGTGGCATTGAGGAAGCAGGTTTTGGCGAAGCAGTGGCCGAGTGTAGATCCATCGCGGGTGGCTTTGCCACTCATGGTCCATCACCAGATGAAATAGTGAAGCTTTTGAGTATCCGACTACCTCTGGGTCCACTTAATTGAGTCGATGGCTCGATGGCAGCCTGTTTGGTCGGTCTGCATGACACAAGATCACGGAAATGTGGATGGGGCGCGTTAGGGAATGCAGATACCCATATTCTTTTTGATGCTAATTTTGATTTCTTCGATAATTGACGCTCTCTGCCTGCATCCGCTCTCTTCAGTCGACTCTTCCAACCTGGCGGCGTGGGCCTGCGGACGCGAAACGCGCTAAGTGATGAACATGAAACAATACCACTCGGTGGGATCCGACATGACCGATTTTGACGAGGTAACGGCAGAATACACACTTGAGCTTCTGCAACGTAAAAGTCCGTTATACGCAGGGGACTTCTGACCGAGTCGAGACTGAGCGATAGTGACACGTAATCTATAGTGCAAGTGAGAAGCAAGAATGGTCTTATTGTTTACAAAGATTGTGTCAATGCCAGTGACAGAAGCTACCTACTCCCGTTACACGTTCGTCCATAGAACACCCCGGAACATGTTGAGGACTGGGCGCAATGAAAGCGGAAATGAATCATTCAGACAATTCAACTTGATTGACGCTCGCGGCAGGCGATCTGAGCATTGTTGCCGTCTATCAATTTAGTCTCCGCCTCAAGATACGAGCGAGCTCTGACGTTGCTCCGCCAAAGTAACCTCATGCTAGCTGTCGAACCATTGATCAGCAGGTGTGCAGGTGTGCACCGGCGTAATCCATATCGCAATCGCGTGAGAATCAGGTCCGTCCTAAGTTCTTGTCTGTCAAGCAGAAAAATCAATATTGATCCATAGGCCCTTCAGTTCGCTCGGCCCATTTGGGGCCAGCTTGGCCAGCTTCTGGCCTGAAGCCGAGCTACGAACATCAGTAGTAATTACCGGACACCGTCGTGATCGTCGAGGCATTCGAGACTGGCAAATCACCATATTATTTCATAGTACGGCGTTCGATAAACTCGGTTCCTGCGTTGATAATCGTGACAGCGGTATGTTGGACTCGGAAGAATCACGAAAGGCCTAGAATTTTCCACTTGAAGTCCTAGAGACAAAAGGAGGAACGGAATCCAAGTGTGACAACATCCTAAAAGGAGACGCGGAACTGCGCCTGCGTCCTGTGAAGCATAAAAGCTCACAGTTGAACCAGGAAACGACAAAAACGACCTTACCCTCAATACTACATCAAACACAATGCCTTTTGTTGCACTCCCCTCTCTTACTTCTACTGAATCCACTGGTCCGCCCCCTACCGTTGGAAAAGCGTCATTCGATGATCTATCGACATGTGAGTATTTATACCGAGGTCCTTCTGGCTCTCAGACGGTGCTAACGTGATGCAGTTGGCCATTGGCCTGTATCTCAGGACATAAATCGCATCTCTGCCCTCACCGTTTACGAGAATGGATTAAACATTGTCGGAATTCAAGTTACGTACATGATCAATAACGCGCCCCAACCCGCCCTGCATGGCTCCAACACCGGTACTCCTCACAACGTGAACCTCGCAGGTATGTTCCGTTACCTACCTCAATCGCTTAGCATTAAATG